>JALIGW010000081.1:683399-765899 GCA_023053685.1 Diadophis punctatus similis
ATAGGTGATAGATAGGAAAGATGATAGATGATAGATAGATAGATAGATAGATAGATAGATAGATAGATAGATAGATAGATAGATAGATAGATAGATAGATAGATGATAGATGATAGATTGATTGATAGATGATAGATAGATAGATAGATAGATAGATAGATAGATAGATAGATAGATAGATAGATAGATAAAAGTAGATAGATGATAAAGATGATAGATGATAGGTGATAGATAGGAAAGATGATAGATGATAGATGATAGATAGATAGATATATAGATAGATAGATAGATAGATAGATAGGTAGATAGATAGATAGATAGATGATAGATGATAGATGATAGATGATAGATAGATAGATAGATAGATAGATAGATGATAGATGATAGATAGATTGATTGATAGATGATAGATAGATAGATAGATAGATAGATAGATAGATAGATAGATAGATAAAAGTAGATAGATGATAAAGATGATAGATGATAGGTGATAGATAGGAAAGATGATAGATGATAGATGATAGATGATAGATGATAGATAGATAGATAGATAGATAGATAGATAGATAGATAGATAGATAGATAGATAGATAGATGATAGATGATAGATAGATTGATTGATAGATGATAGATAGATAGATAGATAGATAGATAGATAGATAGATAGATAGATGATAGATGATAGATAGATTGATTGATAGATGATAGATAGATAGATAGATAGATAGATAGATAGATAGATAGATAGATATAGATATAAATAGATAAATAGATAGAGATAGACAGACAGAGAGACAGACAGACAATACAAATCCAGAATAACAGAGTTGGAAGGGGCCTTGGTTGGTCTTACAGTCCAACCCGCTACTCAAACAGCAAACCCTATAGCAGTGATGGTGAAGTGCACGGAAATGTTGCGCATGCTTGTCAGGGCCACGCTCCAGAAAAGCTGAACTTCCGGGTTCTGGCGCACATGCACACCCGACTATCAGTTGGCCGGTGCGCATGTACACACTAGTTTTTGGCACTGCCATGCGCACGAAGGATAGCTGATCGTCGCGGACGCATGTGCAGCAGAAACCCAGAAGACAAGGAGGCAAGGCCGCGTGTGCTGGTCAACATGGCTTCGCGTGCCACTTTGGGCATGCGTGCCATAGGTTTGCCATCACGGCCCTATAGCATTCCGAGTGACTGTCCGGTCTCTTCTTAAAAACCTCCAGTGATGGAGCACCCACAACTTCTGGAGGCAATCCCTTCCCCTGGTTAATTATTCTAACTCTCAGGAAATTTCTCCTTAAATTCTAAGGTTCCTCCTTAGAATTAATTAAGGTTTCTTAATAAATTAAGGCTTCCCCATAAATTCTAGGTACTCTTCCCTTTAGTCCTTAAGGTTGCTTGTCTCCTTGATTAATTTACACCCATCCATTGTTTCTTGTCCTGCCCTCAGGTGCTTTGGAGAATAGGTTGACCCCCTCTTCTTTGGGGCAGCCCCTGAGATATTGGAAGACTGCTATCGTGTCACCCTTAGTCCTTCTCTTCCTTAAACTACCGTATTTTTTGGAGTATAAGACACACCTTTTTCCTCCCTAAAAGTGGCTGAAAATTTGGGTGCGTCTTATACTTCGAATGTAGCTTTTTTTTCCAGCCCTAACTAGGTGCTAACAGATTTTCCCAGCTCTTACCTTGCAGGCTTTTTCATTGTTACTCTTGCCAAAGAATTTTTTTCCAGCCCTAAGTCTTTGCAGAATTTTTTTTCATTGCTCTACTTGCTCCGAATAAGTTTTTTTCTAGCCCTAACCAGGTGCTAACTATCTTCCCAGCTCTTACCGGCTTGCAGGCTCTTTCATTGTTACTCTCTCAGAAGAAGGTTTTTTTAAGTCCTAACCAGGGGATAAAATAATGTGCTGAAGCTGACCAGACTAAGGACGCTAGCTAGATGAATACCTGGTAGGCAGATTGTTTTCCCCTATTTTCCTCCCAAAAAACTAAGGTGCGTCTTATACTCCGGTGCGTCTTATACTCCGAAAAATACAGTAGGTATACACAATTGCCTTAACTGTTCATCCTACGTTTCAGCCTCCAGACCCCTAATCACCTTTGTTGCTCTTCTCTGCATTTTTTCTAGAGTCTCAACATCTTTTTTGGATCGTGGTGACCAAAACTGGATGCAGGATTCCAGGTGTGCTGTATATGACGATACTAACGCTTCTGGCGATGTTGATACTATCCCTCCCTTGCGGCAACCCAGGACCGCGTTGGCTTTTTTGGCAGCTGCGTTAACTTTGAGCAGATGAAGGCATGAAGTGGCATAAAAACTGCTGTCACTCAAAATGTTTATTTGATGTTATTATTAGAATAAAATGCAGCTTGGCTGAACTCCTGGCACCTTCTCAGAAACGATTTTGTCGTTCGCGAGTGGCTTAAGTTTGGAAAAACTGCGGGTTTGGCCCAATGGTTAAAGGAATCGGGTTAGAAACAAGGAGGCTCCGAGTTCTAATTCTACCTTGGGAAACCAAATCGAGTGATCCTGGGCAAGGTCACCCTCCCTCAGCCCTAGGAAGGAAGCAATGGCAAATTATTTCTGGAGATTTGCCAAGAAAACTGCAGTGTGACACCTTTGTGGACTACTGGTTAGTTAGTATATAGCAGGGGTGTCGAACTCAAGACCTGCGGGCCGAATCTGGTGTGGAAACGGTAAGGGGCTGGCCCGCCAGGGGTTGGATTCAGCCGGTTCGGACCAGTTCGGGCGAACCGGATGTTAATTTTACATCTGGTGCACCGAACCGGTAGTTGCAAGGACTGGCTGACCCTGCCCACCCCTCCCCTCCCAGGAGTCTCCATGTAGCCCGTTTTGGATGTGAGGTAACTGCAGGGCCCGCGCAGAGGCTCTGGGAGGGCGAAAAACAGGCCTACCGGAAGTACCGGAAGTCTGGAAACAGGCCTGTTTTTGGCCCCTGGAGGGCCTCTGGAGCTTGGGGGAGGCTGTTTTCGTCCTCCCGGAGGCTCGAAGAAAGGCTCCGGAGCCTGGGGATGGCAAAAAACGGGCCTACCGGAAGTACCGGAAGTCTGGAAACGGGTCCGTTTCCGGCCTCTGGAGGGCCTCCGGAGTGCGGGGGAGGCCGTTTTTGCCCTCCTGGTGGCTCGAGGAAAGCCTCCAGAGCCTGGGGAGGGCGAAAATGCCCCTCCAATGTGGTGCAGGAGGCCGAGTAGGCCATGCTCCCCTGGCCACACTCACCCAGCAACCGGGCAAAGAACCGGTTGCTAAAATTTTTCAATCCCAACCCTGCGGCCCGCATCACTTTGGCCAGGCCCATGCCATCCTGGCAGGCACATGTGCGCACAGGAGGAGGCAGGCACACCCGCGGACCCCGAGATGGGGTGGGCCGGGCCTGTGTGCAGGTGCGCCCGCCCCCTCCTGTGTGCACATGCACCAGCCGAGATTGTGTGGGCCGGGCCTGTGCGCATGTGCGCCCGCCTCCTCCTGTGCGCACGCACGCACGCCGAGATTGGGTGTGGCCTGGCCGAAGTGACGTGGGCCGACCCTTACTGTTTCCAGGATGACCATGCTTACTAGCCTTTCAGGTGTGTGGGGGGAGGTGTCCGGCAGCAGGGGCTCCACAGCTGGCCCTCCAGGAAGCTTTGGCCTGGCCCATTGTCACGGTGTGAATATTGTCAGTTGTGTGTCTATGCAGGGTGATGCACCCCTATCCTAATATGATGGTACCTTCCAATACAAGCAGAACACGTGATACGATGTTTTGCACATGTGTGCATTCCTAAACCACCATTAACTCTCTTGTGCCTTAGCTCTTGACCTGAACGGTCGTGTTTCTTAGCAAAGATGTAATTATTCAGGATTTATTGTTTTTGTACTGAAATAAATATTTTCTATTAGACTTTTAATCTCGGTTTTATTTCTGTCTGAATTCCAAGTAAAGATCCAAACGTCGCCTCTATGAGATTTTATTCTCATCCTCAACACCCATTGTAGCACGGCAGGTGTGCTTGCACGCAGAAGTCGGCGGCCACACACACACAGAGGCCCGGCCCATGCCATCCCGGCAGGCGCATGTGCTCACAGGAGGCAGCTGGAATGGTGAGAATGGGGTGTACGCGTGCATGCGCCCGCCGACCTCCCCTCCCCTGCGCCACTGGTCCACAGAGGACAACTAGAATGCTGATCCGGCCCGCAAAGAAATCGAAATTGACACCCTGGGTATAAAGGTAGTCCTTGACTTACAACTATTCATTTAGCAACCATTCTAGGTTACACTATTGAAAATAGTGCCTTAGAACAGTTTTTCACACTTACGGCCATTGCAGCATCCCCGTAGTCACGTGATCAAAATTCAGAAGCTTGGCAACTGACTCATATTTATGACGGTCGCAGTGTCCTGGGGTGACGTGATCCCCCTTTTGCGACCTAACGACAAGCAAAGTCCATGGGGAAGCCCGGTTCGCTTAACAACCGGGTTGCTAACTTCGCTGTAATGAATCCCTTAACAACGGTGGCAAGAAAGGTTGTAAAATGGGGCAAAGCTCTCTGTTTCACTTAGCAACATAAAGTCTGGGCTCAATTGTGGTCGTAAGTCGAGGACCATCCGTACAATTGGTTTTCACAGCCTCTTCACCATCACGTGATCAAAGTTCGGGTAATCGGCAACCAGCAAATATTTATGATCACCGTTTGGGAACATTTGAGTCCCCAGGGAGTAGGGCGGCATATAAGAACACTAGAATAAATAAACTTCCCAGCTAAGTCAAGGAGGGAGGGGGAAGATAGCCAGATTCACTTAACAACTGCACAATTCACTTAATAACGGCAGCGATTCGCTTAACAACGGCAGCGATTTGCTTAGCAATTGTGCAAAAAAAATTCGTAAAATTGAGCGCGGCTCATTTAACAATTATCCTGCTCGGCAACAGAAATTCTTGTCGTCATTGTTGTGCGGTCGTAATTCGAGGACTACTTGTAAAGAGATGCTCGGTTTTTAGATACATGTAATATTTGTGTTCGATTCCCTGCTTATTTACGAGTTTGGGTAAGATTTGCAATGCATCAAAGCAAACATTTCGTTTGTGGTTTCATTACTGTGTTACCATAATAGGGAACATGATAGAATGGCGTAATATATAACACGATGCAATGTAATCTTTGATACAACAGAATAACGCATTGCATTCCATTATAATATATTCCATTGCAATTTAAACTGATGCCTCCCCAGCGAATAAGCTACCTTCTTCTGAAATGGTTTATTTATTAAAACGTTTAAAGAAACGGAATAAATACAGCTACAATAAAAAGACAAAGAGATATCGTCGACAAAGAATAAAAGATCGGTAAATAAAAGATTTGACAATGATCATAAAGATGGAAATTCAGTTTTTTTTCTGTACAAAGAAAAGTGCCTTATATGCTGTTAAGAAATAATTTGAAATCTCTACAAAATTGTAAACGTGGCGTTACTGTCACCAGTTGCTTCTTTTTATGTTCTCACAAAGTCCAGGAGCACCACAGTAATCAATCAATCAATCACTCAATCAATCAATTAGAATAGAGCTGGAAGGGACCTTTGAGGTCTTCTAGTCCAACCCCCTGCTCAAGTAGGAGACCCTATACCAGCAGTGTCAAACTCGATTTCATTGAGGGTCGGATCAGGGTAGTATTTGAACTCAGGTGGTGGGAGTGGTGGCCAGGGTGGGTATGGCCAGAATGGGCGTGGCCAGCTCGACGTCACGCGTGTCGGGGGCACCTGTGGTGGCCAAGTGCTAAGGCAGGACTTCCCTCAGACCCTCCCTCCCTCTCATTATAATCTTCCTTCCTTCCTTCCTTCCTTCCTTCCTTCCTTCCTTCCTTCCTTCCTTCCTTCCTTCCTTCCTTCCTTCCTTCCTTCCTTCCTTCCTTCCTTTTTTCTCTTTCCTTCCCTCTTCCTTCTTTCTTTCTTCTTCCTTCCCCTCTTTCCTTCTTTTTCTTTGTCTTTCCTCTTTCCCTTTCTCCTTTCCTGTCCCTTCTTGCATGCTCAAATGCAAAAGGGGAAACATTTCTCATTTTGTTTCGTTTTTAGTTTGCTTTGCTAGCCCACTGCCAGCGAAAACGGAGCCCCGGGCCCCGTTTTCGGCCGTGACGGCCTCCTGCAGTCCTCTGCTCCATTTTTGCTGGCAGAGGGCTGCAGGAGGCTGTCGCGGCCGAAAACGGGGCTTGGGGGGGCCTGCATGCAGCCCTCCCAAGCTCCGTTTCACTGGCAGAGGTACCGCGGGCCGGTCCTTTGCTGTTTCCAGGGCTGCCTGCGGGCCTTGAGTTTGACATCCCTACCCTATACCACTTCAGTAGAACAACCTTGATCATTTTAAGCCACGTGGACTTCAACTCCCAGAATTCCCCAGCCAGCTGGCTGGGGAATTCTGGGAATTGAAGTCCAAATGTCTTAAAGTTGTCAAGATGGGAAACCCTGGTCTATGGTGATTCAGAGGTTCAGCAACCCAGTAGTTCTTGAGGACAACGCAAAGTTAGGTCAACCACCCAACCATTGGTCTGATGGACCATGCTGGTTTGGACTCACCTTCTCCAAGTAGTTGAATTCCATCGCGATCTCTCGGAAGAAGAAGTAGACGTGGTTCTTCCACTCCACAGCGTGGACAAAGTAGGGTTCTAGACAGGGTGAGGGAAGAAATAAGAGAAGACGTCAAGAAACAGGAATCATCTTGAGAAGATCCTTCAGAAGCTCTGCCTTTTCAGTAGATCTCATGGCTTGCTCCGCCCAACACCACGGAGGAGCTGGAGACCAATGAAACGAGGTGTTCCTTGCTCCCTGCTTCAAATGACATTTTAGAATCCCACTTTTGGGCTCAAGTCACCTTACGGAAACTGGGATCTCTGCACCTTCCATACCAGAACTTCATTGCACCTAATTCTTTTTTTTAAAATGAAGGACAACCAACAATTCTTGTTGCTTGACTTAGGAATGCAAGCATTTAAGGAAAGAACGGTTGGTAGCATTGGGTATGTCTAGTTTAATGGAAAGAAGGACTAGGGGTGACACGATAGCAGTCTTCCGATATCTGAGAGGCTGCCACAAAGAGGAGGGGGTCAATTTATTCTCCAAAGCACCTGAAGGCAAGACAAGAAGCAACGGATGGAAACTAATCAAGGAGAGAAGCAACCTGGAATTTAGGAGAAATTTCCTGATGGTTAGAACAATTAACCAGCGGAACAACTTGCCTCCAGAAGTTGTGGATGCTCCAACACTGGAAGTTTTAAAGAAGAGATTAGATCACCATTTGAGCAGGGGGTTGGACTAGAAGACCTTCAATATCCCTTTTCACTCTATTATTCTGTTATTTTTCTTAAAAACCTTCAGTGATGGAGCGCCCACAACTTCTGGAGGGAAGCTGTTCCAACAATTAGCTGTCTTCCAATATTTGAGGGGCTGCCCCAAAGAAGAGGGAGTCAAGCTATTCTCCAAAGCACCTGAGGGCAGGACAAGAAGCAATGGGTGGAAACTAATCAAGGAGAGAAGCAACTTAGAACTAAAGAGGAATTTCCTGACAGTTCGAACAATTAACCCGTGGAACAGCTTGCCTCCAGAAGTTGTGAATGCTCCAACGATGGAATTTTTTAAGAAGAGATTGGACAACCATTTGTCTGAAGTGGTATAAGTGACAAAGCATCGTTTGCCACCGTTCTACATAGAAGAACGTTCTACATAGAAGTGGGGAGGCGGAATGCTACTATTACTGTTGTTACTATTTTAACAACAGCAGTGATTCAATTAAATAACCATGGCAAGAAAGGTCGTAAAATGGGACAAAATTGTCACTTGACAAGTGTCTCACTTAGCAACATAAATTTTGGGCTCAACCATGGTCGTAAGTCGAGGATTACCTGTAGCAATAGCACTTAGACTTATATACCGCTTCATAGTGCTTTCCAGCCCTCTCTAAGCGGTTTACAGAGTTCAGCATATTGCCCCCAACAATCTGGGTCCTCATTTTACCGACCTCGGAAGGATGGAAGGCTGAGTCAACCTTGAGCCTGGTGAGATTTGAACAGCTGAACTGCTGAACTAGCAGTCAGCTGAAGGTCGCAGTGCTGGTTTTAACCACTGCGCCACCTCGGCTCCTGTATTGATGGATGGGGCCTAATGCTCAAGCCTGATCCCTCTGGATCTTGAGTCGATCTTCCAAATTCTGTTATTCCATGTCCTACATTAGACTTAGACTTAGACCAGGAGTGTCAAACTTGATTTCATTGAGGGCCGCATCAGGATTGTGTTTGATCTTGAGGGGCCGAGGTCGGTGTGGCCGGGGTGGACGTGGCCAAGGTGAGCGTGGCCAGCTTGATGTCACTCATGTTGGGGGGGCGCCAGGGGTGGGTTCCTCCCGGTTCGGACTGGTTCGCCCGTACTGGTAGCGACCTGTTGGTGACGTCACTGTGCCGGTCCGTGGGCGCCGCCATATTTTTTTTGAATTTTTTTTGAATTTTTTTTAAAAAAAATTCCTTCTGAGCATGCACAGAAGCTGAGTTCCGGCACTGTGCATGTGGTCGCCATCTGTTTTTCAGCTTTGTTTTTTCCCCCACGCGGTGCAGGAGGAAGCGAACTGGCAGCGAGGTAAGTTAGAACCCACCCCTGGGGGGTGCCAGTGGCAACCCAAGCGCTCTGTCAGCGAAACCGGGCTCCCGAGCTCCGTTTTCGGCTGCGATGGCCTCCTGCAACCCTCTGCCGGTGAAAACGGAGCTCGGGAGGCTCTGCTGAGCTCTGTTTTCGCTGGCAGAGGGACCGCGGGCCGGTCCTTTGCTGTTTCCAGGGCGGCTCCATAGGCCAGATCTAAGCACCCCGCGAGTCGGATCTGGCCTCCGGGCCTTGAGTTTAGCAATAGCAATAGCAATAGCACTTAGACTTATATACCGCTTCATAGTGCTTTTACAGCCCTCTCTAAGCGGTTTACAGAGTTCAGCATATTGCCCCCAACAATCTGGGTCCTCATTTTACCGACCTCAGAAGGATGGAAGTCTGAGTCAACCTTGAGCCGGTGAGATTTGAACAGCTGAACTGCTGAACTAGCAGTCAGCTGAAGTAGGTTGCAGTGCTGCTTTTAACCACTGCGCCACCTCGGCTCTTAGTGCGCCACCTCGGCTCTTAGTTTGACACCCCTGACTTAGAATAACTTTACTGTCACTTTGAATGTACACCAATCGACATCAAAATGCAATATCGTTGCATGTCGCTCTCCAAGGGTCCTTCTGGAATAACATTCTGGAATTAACATTCTGGAATAACAGACTTGGTTTATTTGAAGTGTCTCCTCCGTTGACTTTTCTCAAGGCTAAACGTCCCGAAATCCTTCCAGGGACCTCCTGTTTGCTCTGTTGATCCTCCTTCCGGCCCTTGACTACAATTCTCACGAACGAGACCCCGATCTGCGGGGTTCTCATCAACATGAACACACGACTTCCCTCCGGTTTTAAAAAAAAAAATCTTCCAATGTCAAATCAAACATTGCTCCCTCTCTGTTTTCCTTTATTCCCACCCCCACTTGCAACCCCATCACCCAGCTGACTCATCCGCAGCCTGAGCTCGACAATATTTCCAAGGTCTTTTTTTTTTCTCGCATAGGATCATGAAGGCATTTAAAAAAAAAACCCGTAATTGATAGGACGGGAGTCGGTGGCCGAGGGCATCAATTAGCACATGAATGTACCCAATTGTGCAGAAACGGGAGTTCATCTGCTTTGTGAAGGCAGCATGCCCATTTACGGACAATCTTGCAAAAACAGAACTAAACAACCAGCTAGCGATTCCTGCGGCTGTGATTAAGTTCAGATGCTGTTTATCTCCTAAATGAATGAGAGTGAGCAGCCGCTGGGTCTTAGGTGCCGCTACGAAGCAAAGGAAGCTGGGAGAATTTGATAGACGGATGGACTTTGGGGAAAAGTGCAGAAAGCTAAGAAGATAATTAAAGGCCTAGAGACTAAAAAAATATGAAGAATGGTTGCAGGATTTGGGTTTGGCCAGTCTAGGGAAAAGGAGGACTAAGGGGGGACATGATAGCAGTATTCCAACATTTGAGGGGTTGCCACAAAGAAGAGGGGGATCAATTTATTCTCCAAAGCATCCGAAGGCAGGACAAGAAGCAACGGATGGAAACTAATCAAGGAGAGAAGGAACCTGGAATTAAGGAGAAACTTCCTGACAGTGAGGACAATGAACCAGTGGAACAGCTTGCCAACAGAAGTTGTGGGCGCTCCATCATTGGAGGTTCTTAAGAAGAGACTGAACAACCGCTTGTCTGAAATGGTATAGGGCAGAGGTGGGTTCCTGCCGGTACAGTTAATAGCTGTTGTTCGGCGCAGAGCCAAAGACGCTGCTGCCGTTCGTGGCGCGGGGGCTTTCCCCGGGCGCTGCCGCCGCCCGCATGGCCGCCGCCAATTGCGTTCTTTTGCCCTCTGCGCATGCGCAAAGCATTCTGCATGCACAGAGGGCAAAAGAACGCAATTGGCGGCGTTCATGCGGGTGGGGAAAGCGCCCGGGGAAAGCTCCCGCGCCGCGAACGGCAGCAGCGTCTTCGGCTCTGCACCGAACAACAGCTATTAACCGCACCGGCAAAAACAGGCAGGAACCCACCTCTGGTATAGGGCAGTGATGGCGAACCTATGGCACGCGTGCCACAGGTGGCACGCGGAGCCATATCTGCCGGCACGCGAGCCGTTGCCCTAGCTCAGCTCCAGCGTGCATGTGCACTCCGGCCATCTGATTTTCGGCTCGCACAGAGGCTCTGGGAGGGTGTTTTTGGCTTCCAGAGGGCCTCCGGTGGGTGGGGGAGGGCGTTTTCACCCTCCCCAAGCTCCAGGGAAGCCTCTGGAGCCTGGGGAGGATGAAAAACGGGCCTACTAGGCCCACCAGAAGTTGGGAAATGGGCCGTTTCTGGCCTCCAGAGGGCCTCCAGGGTGGCGGGGGAGGCCATTTTCGCCCTCCCCAGGGATTGAATTATGGGTGTGGGCACTCGCGCATGTGCAATAGCTCACGCGCACTTTCGACACCCGAGGAAAAAAAGGTTCGCCATCACTGGTATAGGGTCTCCTCCTTTGCAGAGGGTTGGACTAGAAGATCTCCAAGGTCCCTTCCAGCTCTACTCCACTCCACTGCACTGTACTCAATTCTGTAATTCTATTCTATTCTATTCTATTCTATTCTATTCTATTCTATTCTATTCTATTCTATTCTATTCTATTCTATTCTATTCTATTCTATTCTATTCCATTCCATTCCATTCCATTCCATTCCATTCTATTCTATTCTATTCTATTTTCTATTCTATTCTATTCTAGCCCATTCCATTCCATTCTTTTAGCTCATGACTCCCGGCCTCCATAATTTGTCCCTGAGATTTATTTTGTTAATTTTATAATTTTAAACACAAATATACACACAGATGTGCAAACACACACACACACACACACACACACACACAAACACACACACACACTCTCCAAGGCAACCTTTAAAATTATTCTAGAATCTTTTAATTGACTGACTGGAAGGAATAGTAGCTAAGGCTACAATTAGCTTTGTATACATGCATATTTACTGAATGCTGCAAGACTGGGAATAAATTAATAAAATATTAATTTGGCTTTAAATATTGCCTGTGTACTGTTTGCCTCTAGTTTTAAGACATTTTCCAGGGTTTCCTAATAAAAAAATATCTTGCCTTCTCAAGGATGCTCACATTCTGTTCTTGGAGCATAAATATTGCAATAGAGAGCAAAACTCAGATTATTTATTTATTTTATTTTTTAAACTTCGACAGTTAAAAAAACTCATCTTTTTATTCATTCAGGCATTTGAAATCCGGCTCATAAAGTTTTAGATTATCTTTTCCCGGTTTAGTTTATATGCTATTTTATTTTGCAGTCCTGGCATGGTGTATTTCATTCTTTTAACTGGTTTGTGAACTCTCTACGAAGCTGTGGCGCAGAAATATATGAGATGTAATAATTCTCTGCTCAAATTTAAGTGCCTTTAAGTCTCCTCTATCGATTAAGTCACTTTATTAGGGAGTTTTTAACAACCTGATGCCTTCCAGAGACATTGAATAACAGAATAACAGAGTCGGAAGGGACCTTGGAGGTCTTCTAGTCCAACCCTCTGCTCAAGCAGGAGACCCTATACCAGTGATGGCGAACCTTTTTTGGTTCACGTGCCAAAAAGGGGGGGTGCGCGTGCTAGCGCGCGCACGCATGCCCACACCCATTCCCTCCCCCCCACGCATGCGCACAACCCCCCATGCTGCCTCCTGCGCATGCGCACACACCCATCCCCGTGCAAAGGCCTTACCAGAGCCTGGGACGGTAAAAAATGACAAAACGGGCAAACCGGAAGTTTGGAAAAGTGCACTTCCGGTTTGTCAGTTTCGTCGTTTTTTGCATTCCGGGGCTTCAGGGAGCTTCCCTGAACCCTCCGGAGTGCTAAAAACAGCTCACCGGCAAACCGGATGTGTGTTTTTCCGCACTTCCGGTTTGCCGGTGGGCAACACTCGCGTGCCCTCCGCTATGGCTCCGCGTGCCACCTGTGGCACACGTGCCATAGGTTTGCCATCACGGCCCTATACCATTTCAGACAAATGGATGTCTTAAACACTTCCAGTGTTGGAGCATTTAAAAGACTATGTTGTTTCTCTGTGTCATATAATGTATGTGGGTATATGCTCTCTCTCTCTCTCTCTCTCTCTCTCTCCGTCTGTCTATCTATCTATCTATCTATCTATTTTTCATCTATCAATCTCTCTCTTTCATCAATCAATCAATCAATCCATCCATCCATCTCTCTCTCTTTTATCTATCAATCAGTCCATCCCTCCCTTCCTCCCTCTCTCTCTCTCTCTCTCAATCTCTCTCTTTCATCAATCATCAATCAATCAATCAATCAATCTATCTATCTATCTATCTATCCATCCATCTCTCTCTTTCTCTCTATCTACAGTATCTATTCATCCATCCACCTCTCTCTTTTATCTATTCATCCATCCATCCATCCATCCATCTATCCCTCCCTCCCTCCCTCTTATCTATCTATCTATCTATCTATCTATCTATCTATCTATCTATCTATCTATCTATCTATCTATCTATCTATCTATCTATCTATCTATCTATCTATTTTTCATCTATCAATCTCTCTCTTTCATCAATCAATCAATCAATTCATCCATCCATCTCTCTCTCTTTTATCTATCAATCAGTTCATCCCTCCCTTCCTCCCTCTCTCTCTCTCTCTCAATCTCTCTCTTTCATCAATCATCAATCAATCAATCAATCAATCAATCAATCAATCAATCAATCAATCAATCAATCAATCAATCAATCAATCAATCAATCAATCTATCCATCCATCTCTCTCTTTCTCTCTATCTACAGTATCTATTCATCCATCCACCTCTCTCTTTTATCTATTCATCCATCCATCCATCCATCTATCCCTCCCTCCCTCCCTCTTATCTATCTATCTATCTATCTATCATCATCATGTTCATGTAGTGTACATTGGAGGTGGTGACACTTTGAGTGCTGAAATGCAACGAAATTTCATTTTAATGTATGCTGATTAGTGTACATTTAAAGTGACAATAAAGTTATTCTAAGCCCCCCCCCAAATGGAAATGTTGGATGGGCTCTTAGAGGTCCTGTAGTCCAGCCCCCTGTTTTGTGCAGGAATTCATCGCTACAGGTAGTCCTTGGCTTATGACCCCAATTGGGACTCGAGTGTCCATTGCTAAGCAAGGCGGCTGTTAAATGAATCATACCCTTTTTTTTGCCATGAATCTCTGTGGTTGTTAAGTGAATCACATGATCGTTAAGTGAATCTGACTTCTCCTATTAGATGAGATTAACAGAGTTGGAAAGGGTCTTGTAGGTCGTCTAGTCCAACCCCCCAGGGCCCAAGCAGGAGACCCTACACCATTTCTGACAGGTGGCTGTCCAGTCTGTTCTTGAAAGCTTCCAGTGATGAAGCTCCCATAACTTCCCAAGGCAACTTCTGTTCCACTGGTTGATTTTTCTCACTCTCAGAAAATTCCTTCTTATTTCTAGGTTGAATCTCTCCTTGATCAGTTTCCATTCATTATTCCTTGTCTGGCCTTCGGGTGCCTTGGAAAATAGCTTGACGCCTTCCTCTCTGTGGCAGCACCTCAAATATTGGAAGACTGCTATCATGTCTCCCCTGGTCCTTCTCTTCACTAGACTAGCCATGCCCAGTTCAGATTTAGAAGGGGGTTCCTCTAGTCCAGCCCCCTGTTCAAGCAGGAGACCCCTATATCATTCCAGACAAATGGCAGTCCAGTCTCTTCTTAAAAGCCTCCAGTGATGGAGCACCCACAACTAGTAATAGTAACAGAGTTGGAAGGGACCTTGGAGGTCTTCTAGTCCAACCCCCTGCTTAGGCAGGAAACCCTACACCACTTCAGACAAATGGCTGTCCAATCTCTTCCTAAAAACTTCCAGTGTTGGAGCATTCACAACTTCTGGTGGCAAGCTGTTCCACTGGTGAATTGTTCTCACTGTCAGGAAATTTCTCCTTATTTCCAGGTTGAATCTCTCCTTGGTCAGTTTCCATCCATTATTCCTTGTCCGGCCTTCAGGGTCTTGGATCCCAGGATGCAGCAACTGTTGTAAGTACAGGTAGTTCTCGACTTATAACGGTTCATTTAGTGACCGTTCAAAGTTACGACGACCCTGAAAAAAGTGACAGGACCGTTTTTCACACTTACGACCGTTGTTGCATCTCCATGGTTACGGGATCAAAATTTGGATGTTTTTGGAACTGACTCATATTTATGACGGTCGCAGTGTCCCCGGGGGGGTCACGTGATCCCCTTTGGCGACCTTTTGACGAGCAAAGTCAATGGGGGAAGCCGGATTCCCTTCACAACGGTGTGACTAACTTAACAAATGCAACGATTCACTTAACAACTGTGAGAAAAGAAGTCGTAAAATGGGGCAAACTCACTTAACAAACGTTTCACTCAGAAACATAAATGGGCTGAACTGGGGTTGTAAGTCAAGGACTACCTGTAATCAGTGAAACGGCTTGCTTAAGGGTCGCTGCAGAAAACATTGCAAAATTGGGTCAGTCATACAGGTAACCTGCTTTTTGATCATCGCAATTTAACGACGGTCATGAGCAGGCTCCATTACAGTCGTAAGTCAAGGATTACCCGTACCCAAATTTTTTTATGCCCCAAATGCCGTCGTTAAAATGCATCTGAAGTCAAAGGTATTTTTCTTTTTTTTCTTTTTCTTTTTTCTCTTTTTCTCTTTTCTCTTTTTTCTCTTTTTCTCTTTTTTCTTTTTCTTTTTTTCTTTCTCTTTTTTCAATTTTTTTCAATTTTTTTCTTTTTTCTCTTTTTTTCTTTTTCTTTTTCCTCTTTTTTTCTTTTTCTTTCCCCACCTCTTTTTTCTTTTTCTCTTTCTCTTTTTCCAAGGGATGCCAATTACAGAAGGAAATTCTTGGGAAAGAGGTTGTGCCTCTCATTTTTACACTCCACAACCACAAAGCCCTTTGCGTCCTGCGTTCCCTTACCTTTAAACCACTTGGAGTCATGCTTCACCGTGCGCAGGGTCGGGCTGTCTCCCAGGCTGCGGTAAATCACGGCGTCGATGGCCAGGAAGTCCGTCACCGTGGCTGTGAACAGCATCCCTCCTACCCAGAAGAGAGAGAGAGAAAAAGAAGGAAAGAAAGAAAAGACGTGCTAAAGAAATCATGACAGCAAAAAATGGAAAAGCGTTGGGAGGCAATATTTGTGGCTCAGGGTCCTTGGTGCTCTCTGAGCTTGCTAGGTTTTTTTTTGCAGACGTTTCATGACCCAGCTAGGTAACATCATCAGATGTTACCTAGAAGGGAGTGGAGTTTGTGGACAGGAGGAAGAGGAGGAGGAGGAAAAAAAGGACTGTGCGGTCCTTGATGTACTCCGAGCTTGGTTGTTATCTTGCAAACATTTCATGACCCAACTAGAGAACAACAACAGTGCTAGAAGGGTTTATGGAGAGGAGGAGGAGGAGGAGGAGGAGGAGGAGGAGGAGGAGAAGGACTTTGTGGTCCTTGATGTTCTCCGAGCTTGGTTGTTATCTTGCAAACATCTCATGACCCAACTAGGGAACAACATCAGTGCTAGAAGGGTTTATGGAGAGGAGGAGGAGGAGGAGGAGAAGGACTGTGTGGTCCTTGATGTTCTCCGAGCTTGGTTGTTATCTTGCAAACATTTCATGACCCAACTAGAGAACAACAACAGTGCTAGAAGGGTTTATGGAGAGGAGGAGGAGGAGGAGGAGGAGGAGGAGGAGGAGGAGGAGGAGAAGGACTTTGTGGTCCTTGATGTTCTCCGAGCTTGGTTGTTATCTTGCAAACATCTCATGACCCAACTAGGGAACAACATCAGTGCTAGAAGGGTTTATGGAGAGGAGGAGAGGAGGAGGAGGAGGAGGAGGAGGAGGAGGAGGAGGAGGAGGAGGAGGAGGAGGAGGAGGAGGAGGAGGAGGAGGAGGAGGAGAAGGACTGTGTGGTCCTTGATGTTCCCCGAGCTTGGTTGTTATCTTGCAAACATTTCATGACCCAACTAGGGAACAACATCAGTGCTAGAAGGGTTTATGGAGAGGAGGAGGAGGAGGAGGAGGAGGAGGAGGAGGAGGAGGAGGAGGAGGAGGAGGAGGAGGAGGAGGAGGAGGAGGAGGAGGAGGACTGTGTGGTCCTTGATGTTCTCCGAGCTTGGTTGTTATCTTGCAAACATTTCATGACCCAACTAGAGAACAACATCAGTGCTAGAAGGGTTTATGGAGAGGAGGATAGAGGAGGAGGAGGAGGAGGAGGAGGAGGAGGAGGAGGAGGAGGAGGAGGAGGAGGAGGAGGAGGAGGAGGAGAAGGACTGTGTGGTCCTTGATGTTCTCCGAGCTTGGTTGTTATCTTGCAAACATCTCATGACCCAACTAGGGAACAACATCAGTGCTAGAAGGAGTGGGGTTTATGGAGAGGAGGAGGAGGAGGAGGAGGAGGAGGAGGAGGGGGAGGAGGAGGAGGAGGAAGAGGACTGTGCGGTCCTTGATGTGCTCCGAGCTTGGTTGTTATCTTGCAAACATTTCATGACCCAACTAGGGAACAACATCATGCTAGAAGGGGTGGGGTTTATGGAGAGGAGGAGGAGGAGGAGGAGGAGGAAGAGGAGGAGGAGGAGGAGGAGGAGGAGGAGGAGGAGGAGGAGGAGGAGGAGGAGGAGGAGGAGTTGTTGCTTGGGACCATCAAGGAGTCGAATCAGGAATTTGAGGGCATCATTTCCATCGTTATTTATTTATTAGTGACATTTATATACCGCCTCATAGTGCAAGCACTCTCTAAGCGGTTTACACCAGTAAGCAATGTATATATTTACATTGCCCCCAACAATCTGGGTCCTCATTTTACCCACCTCGGAAGGATGGAAGGCTGAGTCAACCTTGAGCCGGTGAGATTTGAACCGCTGACCTGCGGATCACAGTCAGCTAAAGTAGCCTGCAGTACCCCACTCTAACCGCTGCGCCACCTCGGCTCTTTTTTGTTATTAAAGGCAAACAAAAGAAATATCCACCAGGCTTCCTAAGCCATTTCAGGAAGATTCCCTGGGGGAAAGTGCACCACTTGGAGATCTTAGGAAGAGAGGCGAGGGTAGGAAGAATGTTCATTTTCATTTTTAACGCAATGAAAAAAAAACAAAAAACCCCAGCAGCCCCTCCCTCCCACCGCGCTGACCTGTAAAGAGGCCAACGTTGGCGTGCTTGGGATCATAAGGGCACCGGGCCATGCCGCTGATATTGTCCCCCATCGGTTCCAGATAGTCCATCTGTTGGGAAGAGAATGGGTTAGAACCGACACAGAACCCCAACCCAGGAGAGACCAGGACTGGCTTAGCTCTGGGGTACAAGATCCTAGGCTTACAAACCTCCGAAGAGCAGACTCAGGAGGCACGGATAGGTCAAAAAAGTCAAGATGGCGGCCACAGCGAACGCCTAAAGCTCTCCTGGGTTGTTTTTTTTAAAAAATGTGCACCACACCACTGCAGCTGACGTCCTGATTATTTGCTCCCATGCTCTGCAGACACCCCTGGCTAGAGTTCCCACATTCAGGGAAGAATTTAAGAACCCACCCAACTTCTACAGGCAGTCCTGTAGAGGGGTGGGATTCAGTCGGTTCGGACCGGTTCGGGTGAACCGGGTATTAATTTTAATCTGGTTCGCCGAACTGGTTGTTCTGAGGACTGGCTGACCCCACCCACCCCTCCCCTCCCAGGAGTCTCCATGTGGCCCGTTTTGGATGACAGGTAAGTGCAGGGCGCGCGCGGAGGCTCTGGGAGGGCGAAAAACGGGCCTACCGGAAGTCCAGAAACGGGCCCGTTTCTGCCCTCCAGAGGGCCTCCGGTTGCCCGGGAAAGGCCGTTTTCGCCCTCCTGGAGGATTGAGGAAAGCCTCTGGTGCCTGGGGAGGGCAAAAACGGGCCTACCGGAAGTACCAGAAGTACCGGAAGACCGGAAACGGGCCCATTTCCGGCCTCCGGAGGGCCTCCAGTTCCGGGCAGGCCGTTTAAGAGGTGTGGACTTCAACTCCCAGAATTCCCCAGTCAGGGAAATTCTGGGAGTTGGTCCAGGCTTCTTAAACTGACCCCCACCATCGTGCAGGAGGCCAAGTAGGCCATGCTCCCATGGCCATGCCCACCCAGCAACCGGGCAACGAACCGGTTGCTAAATTTTTTCAGTCCCACCACTGCTTACAACTATCTGTTTAGTCGCCGTTCGAAGTTGCAACGGTGCTGCAAAAGGTGACTTACGACCGGTTTTCACCCTTGCGACCGACGTAGCTTCGAATGGTCACTAAATGAATGGTTGTAGGTCCAGGATGTACCTGTACCACACCTGGAATGCAGCATCCCAGTTTTGGTCACCACTTGACAAAAAAGATGTTGAGACTTTGGAAAAAGTGCAGAGAAGAGCAACTAAGATGATTAAAGGCCTGGAGACTAAAACATATGAAGAACGGTGGCAGGATTCGGGTTTGGCCAGTCTAGAGAAAAGAAGGACTAAGGGGAGACATGATAGCAGTCTTCCAATATTTGGGGGGCTGCCACAAAGAGGAGGGGGTCAATTTATTCTCCAAAGCACCTGAAGGCAGGACAAGAAACAATGGATGGAAACTAACCAAGGAGAGAAGCAACCTGGAATGAAGGAGAAATTTCCTGACAGTTACAACAATTAACCAGTAGAACAGCTTGCCTCCAGAAGTTGTGGGTGCTTTATCACTGGAGGTTTTTAGGAAGAGATTGGACAACCATTTCTCTGGAATGGTATAGGGTCTCCTGCCTGACCAGGGGGCTGGACTAGAAGACCTCCAAGGTCTCTTCCAGCAATATTCTGATTGATTAAGTCTCTTTCTCCAGCTGTTATGCAGCTTTGGGCTACGCCCTCTTTTATCTGACTGTTCCCAAGCAGTTTCTCTTCCCCCCTCTCTTTTACCCCCTGAGAAACTAGGGAGAGTCTCTTCTTTTTCTCCATCCGTTAAGCAGCTTTGGGCTATGCCTTCTCTTATCTGACCGTTCCCAAGGCAGCATCTCTCCCCACCACTTTAGTGCTTGAGAAACTTGGGAGGGTTTCATTTGAGTCGCTTGCCTTGTCCACTATCTAGGCGAAGAAATAACAGATGGAAACTATTCAAGGAGAGAAGCAACCTGGAATTAAGGAGAAACTTCCTAACAGTGAGAATGAATGAATGAATGAATGAATGAATGAATGAATGAATGAATGAATGAATGAATGAATGAATGAATGAATCAATGAATCAATGAATGAATGAATGAATGAATGAATGAATCAATCAATCAATCAATCAATCAATCAATCAATCAATCAATTAATCAGACTGGAAAGGACCTTGGAGGTCTTCTAGTCCAACCCCCTGTTCAAGCATTTACCATTTCCGACAAGTGGCTGCCCAATCTCTTTTTTAAAACCTCCAGTGATGAAGCACCCACAACTTCTGGTCTCAAGGAGTTCCACTGGTTAATTGTCCTCACTGTTAGGAAGTTTCAGAGAAGAATTAACCAAGTTAGGGAGCAATTAGCCCAGTGGAACGGGTTGCCTCCAGAAGTTGTGGGTGCTCCATCACTGGAGGTTTTTTAAGAAGAGACGGGACAGCCACTTCTCTGGAATGGTGTAAGGTCTCCTGCTTGAGCAGGGGGCTGGACTAGAAGACCTCCAAGGTCCCTTCCAACTCTGTTTTTCTGTTAATTCAGACAGACAGACAGACAGACAGACAGACAGACAGAGATATGGATGGACAGAAGAAAAGAGGGAAAGAAGGAAGGAAAAGGAAAGAAAAGGAAGGAAGGAAGGAAGGAAGGAAGGAAGGAAGGAAGGAAGGAAGGAAGGAAGGAAGGAAGGAAGGAAGGAAGGAAGATGGTTTGGATAGGTGGTTAGACTAGAAGACCTCCAAGGTCCCTTCCAACTCTGTTATTCTGTTAATTCAGACAGACAGACAGATAGGGATGGACAGAAGAAAAGAGGGAAAGAAGGAAGGAAAATGAAAGAAAAGGAAGGAAGGAAGGAAGATGGTTTGGATAGGTGGTTAGACTAGAAGACCTCCAAGGTCCCTTCCAGCTCTATTCTGATTGATTGATTGATTGATTGTAGTTGTCAGTTGGGAAGTCATGCAGAGGAAGTTTAGGGAACGGGATCAGGTACTCACACTGTAATCGGAGCAAACGGGGTTGAAGGCGTTTGTCCCGCACACAAAGAGCACGTTGTCGTTGCGTAGAAGCAGCACTTTGATAAAATTCCGGCATTCTGCCTGAGGAGGGAAAAATATATATACAGTATATAATCCAGTGAGATTTCCCACAAGCACTCCCAGCTGCTGTGGCCTAGAGGTGGAGCTCTTGCCTCACAATCAGGAGGTTGTGAGTTCCATCCTAGGTAGAGGCAGATGTAGGGTCTCCTGCTTGGGCAGGGGGTTGGACTAGATGACCTGCAAGGTCCCTTCCAACTCTGTTAATTTGTTATCTTGGCCTGCTCAGCACCTCCAGCATATAGGGAAGCCGGTTCCTTTTTGGGGCTTACGTTTTTATCAGTTTATCAAAACTACAGAGAAAAAGAAAAAGAAGGGGGAAATAAGGGAGGAAAAGGGAAAGAGGAAAAAGCGTAGGGTAAAAGCGAAAAGAAAAGAAAGAAGCACTGATTTCCGACTCCTTTCAGGCGCAGGTAATACCACACCACCTCAATTTTTTACTTTTACGTAATAATATACATCTAGTCCTCGACTTACGACTGCAATGGGAGCCCCCAAATTTCTGTTGCTTAAGTGAGACATCTGTTAAGTGAATTCTGCCCCGTTTTATGACCTTTCTTGCCACCATTGTTAAGCGAATTAGCTGCAGCTCTTCAGTTAATAACACGATGGTTAAATGAATCTGGCTTCCCCGTGGAATTTGCTGGTCAGGAGGTCGCAAAAAGGGGAATCACGTGACCTTGGGGTACTGCGACCGTCGTGAATGAGGAGTCCGAATTTTGATCACGTGACCACGGGGACGCTACAACGGCCGTAAGTGTGAAAAATTGTCGTAAGTCACCCATGGAGACTGGAGCCACGCCCAGCCTTACGCTTAAGCTCCGGTTTCGATTCTCTGCACAGACTCAGAAGTGGTTAGCTCCCATTGGCTGATTCAGTTGCTATGCCTTTTCATTGGCTGACCTTGTTACCATTGGCTCTCCCAGTCATGAATATTCTAACAGTTTCCACTTGGAAACCACTTCTGGACTTTGTGCTTGGGGTGGGGAGAAAAAAATGAAACTTTGATTTTGGGTTTACCGATTCGATAG
This sequence comes from Diadophis punctatus similis, assembly GCA_023053685.1. NCBI lineage: Eukaryota > Metazoa > Chordata > Lepidosauria > Squamata > Dipsadidae > Diadophis > Diadophis punctatus. The sequence goes on from JALIGW010000081.1 coordinate 705,285, forward strand.
GTTGTTGTTACAGAAACGCTAGCATAGAGGTAGTTTCCGACTTACGACAGTTCGTTTAGTGACCGTTCCAAGTTACAACGGCCCTGAACTCTGCTGTAATGAAACTAACTCTCCTGCTTGTGTTTACCTGTAACTGATTGAAGAATTCTACTTGTGGTATTGTAAATATATATATTATTATGTTTATAAAGAAGTTATTGAATCCGGCTGAATCAGTCATCTGTATGCGCTTCTGGAAATTGATTTTGCAACAAACTTTAATAGAAACAAAATTAATTCTGTTCTTTTCTTTAAGAAGAGTCTCAATTTCGCCATCTCTGCTAACTCCGTCAGCGTTTCAAGCCATTCGTCCATTGTGGGAATCAAAGTATCCTTCCATTTTTGTCCATAAAGCACAGCAAGTCCTCGACATATGACCACAATCGAGCCCAAAATTTATGTTGCTAAGCGAGACAGCTGTTAAGGGAGTTTTGCCCCATTTTAACGACCTGTCTTGCCAAAGCTGTTAAGTGAATCACTGCAGCCATTAAGTGAGTCACAAGGTTGTTAAGTGAATTCTGCCCCGTTTTATGACCTTTCTTGCCACGGGTGCTAAGCGAATCACCACAGTTGTTAAGTGAGTAACATGGAAGTGAATCCGGCTTCCTCATTGACTTTCCTGGTCAGGAGGTCGCAAGAGGGGAGCACGTAGACCCCGGGACCGTGCGACCGTCATAAATATGAGTCAAGCGCCTGAATTTGGATCACGGGACCACGGGGATGCTGCCAACAGTCGTAGGTGTGAAAAACAGTCCAAAGTCCCTTTTTTTCCCAGTGCCTGTCATTTCGGTCACTAAATGAACCGTCGTAAGTCGAGGACTACCTGTGCTTGAGTGTTTCTCAGCCTAGAATGATTATTCAGGCTGGTGCCAATGCTGTTGGTAGATGACGTCCTTCAAAAATCACATTTCCCCACTCCCTCCCCCTTTCTGTTAGAAACATGCCCGTTGTTTTCCAAGTCAGGTTGTTCTTCTGCCGTTGCCGAGGGCGGAAACGATGTTATTTTGGACTTGTAGCTTCTCATCTTCTCCTGTGCTTTTTTTCTGGAGATAATATTCATTGTCCTTTAGCTTATGTAACCCAGCACCTTTTCCCCATTCTCCCTGGTTTCTATGGTTGCAGAATAGGCCGGATGAAAAAGAAAGAGAGAAATAAAGACATTCTTTGGAAGGAAAAAAAAATAGAATCACACACACACACACACACACACACACACACACACACACACACAGAGAGCGAGAGAGCGAGAGCGAGAGCGAGAGCGGGGGAGAGAGACACAGAGAGAGAGAGATAAAGAAAGAGAAAGAGAGAGAGAAAGAGAGAGAGAGAGAAAGAGAAAGAGAGAAAGAGAGAGAAAGAAAGAGAAAGAGAGAGAAAAAGAGGGAAAGAGAGGGAGAGCGGGGGAGAGAGAGACACAGAGAGAGAGAGAGAAAGAAAGAGAGAAAGAGAGAGAGAAAGAGAAAGAGAGAGAGAGAGAGAGTGAAAGAGAAAGAGAGAAAGAGAGAGAGAGAGAAAAAGAGGGAAAGAGAGGGAGAGCGGGGGAGAGAGAGACACAGAGAGAGAGAGAAAGAAAGAGAGAAAGAGAGAGAGAAAGAGAGAGAGAGAGAGAGAGTGAAAGAGAAAGAGAGAGAAAGAGAGAGAGAGAAAAAAAAAGAGGGAGAGCGGGGGAGAGAGAGAGAGAGAGAGAGAAAGAGAAAGAGAGAGAGAAAGAAAGAGAGAAAGAGAGAGAGAGAGAGAGTGAAAGAGAAAGAGAAAGAGAGAGAAAGAGAGAGAAAAAGAGGGAGAGCGGGGGAGAGAGAGAGAGAGAGAGAGAGAGAGAGAGAGAGAGAGAGAGAGAGAGAGAGAGAAAGAGGGAAAGAGAGGGAGAGCGGGGGAGAGAGAGACAGACAGACAGAGAGAGAGAGAGAGAGAGAGAGAGGGAAAGAGAGGGAGAGCGGGAGAGAGAGAGAGAGAGAGAGAGAGAGAGAGAGAGAGAGAGAGAGAGAGAGAGAGAGAGAGAGAGAGAGAGAGAGAGAGAGAGAGAGAACTGGGTGTGTGACTTCCACCATTCCTTCCTTCTCAATGTCGGTTTTTTCGCCGTTGTTTTTTTTTTAAACAAAGCTTTGTGTTTCCGCCGCCGATGGAGGAGATTGAAAAAGGACCATTTAACTCGCCGACGTCTCCTAAAACCAGAAAAAGGAGCTGGAAATGGATTCAAATTCATCCAAAATGAATATCCAGAGGTCGGAGGCTGTCTGCCAAAGGAGAATCTGCTTCGGACATGGAATATAGAATCATAGAGCTGAAAGGGACCCCGGAGGTCTTCTAGTCCAACCCCCCCTGCTAAAAGCGGGAGGCCTGATACCATCTTTGTCAAATGGTCCCACTGTCTCTTCTTCAAAGCCTCCAGTGATGGAGAACCCACAACTTCTGGAGGCATGTCACTCCACTGAACTCATTGTTGTCTTGATCAGGAAATTTCTCCTTAGTTCTTGGTTGCTTCTCTCCGTGATATTTATTTATTTATTTATTTATTTATTTATTTATTTATTTATTTATTTATTTATTTATTTATTTATTTATTTATTTATTTATTTATTTATTTATTTATTTAGTCAACACGTGTACAAGATAACAGGTATGAAATAAACATAAACAAAAGCAAAGTAGGTACAGGTAAATTTAGACAATAGGACAGTAGGACAGGGATGGTAGGCACAGTGTGCGCTTATGCACGCCCCTTACAGACCTCTTAGAAACGAGGAGAGGTCGACTGTAGACAGTCTAAGGTTAAAGTTTTTGGGGTTTGGGGAAGAAACCACAGAGTCAGGTAGTGCATTCCAGGCATTGATCACTCTGTTGCTGAAGTCGAATTTTCTGCAGTCGAGTTTCGAGCGGTTTACATTGAGTTTGAATCTATTGTGTGCTCGTGTATTGTTGCGGTTGAAGCTGAAGTATTAATTGACAGGTAGGACATTGTGGCAGATGATTTTATGTACTACGCTTAGGTCAGACTGAAGGCGGCGTAGTTGTAGGTTGTTTAAGCCCAAAAGTCTGGTGGAATAAGGAATTCTGTTGCGAGCAGAGGAGTGGAGGACTCTTCTTATGAAGTATTTCTGGACTCTCTCGATTGTATTAATGTCCGATATGTAGTGAAATAATGTTCCCAACCGTTTCTTCTTAACAGAATAACAGAGTTGGAAGGGACCTTTGAGGTCTTCTAGTCCAAACCCCTGCTCAAGCAGAAGATCCTATCCCATTTCAGACAAGTGGCTGTCCAATCTCTTCTTAAAAACCTTCAGTGTTGGAGCACCCACAACTTCTGGTGGCAAGCTGTTCCACTGGTTAATTGTCCTCACTCTTAGGAAGTTTCTCCTTAATTCCAGGTTCCTTCTCTCCTTGGTTAGTTTCCATCCATTGCTTCTTGTCTGGCCTTCAGGTGCTTTGGAGAATAAGTTGACCCCCCTCTTCTTTATGGCAGCTGGTTAAATATTAAAACACTGCTATCATGTCACCCCTACAGGGACACGGTGGCTCAGGGGCTGAGACGCCGAGCTTGTCGGTCAGAAAGGTCGGCAGTTCGGCGGTTCCAATCCCTAGCGCAGTGTAACAGAGTTTGCTCCCGTTACTTGCCCCAGCTTCTGCCAACCTAGCAGTTCAAAAGCACGTAAAAAATGCAAGTAGAAAAAATAGGGACCACCTTTGGTGGGAAGGTAACAGTGTTCCGTGCGCCTTTGGCGTTTAGTCATGCCGGCCACGTGACCGCGGAGACGTCTTCGGACAGCGCTGGCTCTTCGGAACGGGCCGAACCGGTAGCATTTCACCCCTGGACCTTACAGTATCCTTCCATTGACTGCATTAGCCAGAGTGGATCTCTGGTGCTCTACAAGGCCCCCGTGAAGAGATCTGCCCAGGCTGAATCTCCAATCCAGAACTGTTCGAAGGCATGTCTGCTTTTGTCTCTGAGAAGGATTCCCAATTTCCTGTCCCAACCCACCTCACCTCTCAGGGACTCCAAGAGATCAGCCATCCAACGGTCACTCCCTGCTCAAGTGTCATTTCTGGCTCCGTTCCTTCCGAACACGACAACTTCTCATGCTCTACAAATCACCTTTTATATTTATTTATTTATTTATTTATTTATTTATTTATTTATTTATTTATTTATTTATTTATTTATTTATTTATTTATTTATTTATTTATTTATTTATTTATTTATTTTTGTCAAGTACGTGTTGGTAATATACATAGATATAACATTGTTTATGTACATAAGATGGGTACTGATAAGAGGGAACATTAGGACAGGGACGGTAGGCACGCTGGTGCACTTATGCATGCCCCTTACTGACCTCTTAGGAATCGGGTGAGGTCAACAGTGGACAGTCTAAGGGTAAAGTTTTGGGGGTTTGGTGACGAAACCACAGAGTCAGGTAGTGAGTTCCAGGCATTTACCACTCTGTTGCTAAAGTCGTATTTTCTACAGTCAAGTTTGGAGCAGTTCACTTTGAGTTTGTATCTGTTGTGTGCTCGTGTATTGTTGTGGTTGAAGCTGAAGTAGTCGTTGACAGGAAGGACGTTGTAGCAGATAATTTTATGAGCTATGCTTAGGTCGTGCCGAAGGCGACGTAGTTCTAAGCTTTCTAAGCCCAGGATTTCAAGTCTGGTTGCGTAAGGTATTCTGTTGCGAGTAGAGGAGTGGATGACTCTTCTTGTAAAGTATCTCTGGACTCTTTCTAATGTATTTATGTCCGATATGCGGTGTGGGTTCCAGACAGATGAGCTGTATTCGAGGATTGGTCTGGCGAATGTTTTGTATGTTCCGGTTAGTAGTGTGATATTACCGGAGAAGAAGCTACGTAAGATTAGGTTAACAGTTCTTGAACCCTTTTTGGCGATGTTGTTGCAGTGGGCTTTGGCACTTAGGTCATTTGATATGAGTATTCCAAGGTCTTTGACAGGGTGAGGGTCATCTGCAAGGTCTTGTTTGTTCAGCTTGTATTTGGTGTTCTGATTTTTTTGCCAATGTGTGAGGACAGAGCATTTGTTGGTTGAGATTTGGAGTTGCCAGATGTTTGACCATTCTGACACAAAGTCAAGGTCTTTTTGGAGGATAGCAGTGTTGTTGATGCTTTTGGGAAGCAAAAGTATGGGAAGCAACCAAACACGAGCCATGATAACGGCCCTCATTTTTCCAATGCAAATTGAATTATGAACCACCAACGCCCGTCACTGCAACAAAACCCCTAATCCCCAGCCTTTTCTCCTCTCGAGGGGACCCTTCTTTGTTGGTGCCAAGTGAGGTGGTCACTCCTGGGCCCTCTGCGTAGTCTCCTCCCGGGCAAACATTTTATATCCAGTGTGATTTATTAACAGCCCGGCTTAATTGCTTTTGTAATTAATTATTTCTGGTCCGTTGATCGGAACAGACACATCGCGTAATCAGTGCGAAATCCAATTTCCAGATTCTATTAACACCTCGCCCAGTTGCAGAGATGACAGAAGTGTCTGGTCCCAGAGGGGGTGGGATGGCAGATCTCAAGGGGTCTCGAGGGGGGGGAAGGTGCCGTTTGTGGGGAGAGTGTGTCTATCTCCTGGCTCCAATGCGGCAAAGTGAAGGGAGCCCCATGGGCTCGCTTGCCAAAATTCCTTTCTCTCCCAATTTAAGTAGCAGAGGGACATGATCTTCTGTGAAATGGGAAAGAAATTTAAGGGTGTGTGTGTGTGTGTGTGTGTGTGTGTGTGTGTGTGTGTGTGTGTGTGTGTAGGGAGAATTGGGGTGCCATCATAGTTCCAGATTTGGCACAGATAGGTTGCGTGTTCTCTGATTGGCTGGATAATAGATTGGGTCCAATGCATCTGGAATAAAATATGGGGAGTGGGAGGGTGTGATTATGGGAGGGTAGCTGGGCAAACTTGTTCTATGGGAAGATTTAATGCTGTGTTTTTCCTAGATTGGCAATTTTAAGACAGATGGACTTCGACTCCCATAATTCTCCAGCCAGCATGCCTTAAAATGGCTAGACTTCAACTCTTAGACTTCCCCAGCTAGTATCCTTTAAGATGGGTGGACTTCAACTCCCAGAATTCCCCAGTCAGCATCCTTTAAGATGAGTGGACTTCAACTCCCAGAACTCCCCAGCCAGCATCCTATAAGATGGGTGGACTTCAACTCCCAGAATTCCCCAGCCGGCATTCTTTAAGATGGGTGGACTTCCACTCCCAGAATTCCCTAGATGGCATTCTTTAAGATGGGTGGACTTCCACTCCCAGAATTCCCTAGATGGCATTCTTTAAGATGGGTGGACTTCAACTCCCAGAATTCCCCAGCCTGCATCCTATAAGACGGGTGGACTTCAACTCCCAGAATTCCCCAGCCAGCATGATTTGAGAGGGGTGGACTTCAACTCCCAGAATTCCCCAGTCAGCATCCTTTAAGATGAGTGGACTTCAACTCCCAGAACTCCCCAGCCAGCATCCTATAAGATGGGTGGACTTCAACTCCCAGAATTCCCCAGCCGGCATTCTTTAAGATGGGTGGACTTCCACTCCCAGAATTCCCTAGATGGCATTCTTTAAGATGGGTGGACTTCCACTCCCAGAATTCCCTAGATGGCATTCTTTAAGATGGGTGGACTTCAACTCCCAGAATTCCCCAGCCTGCATCCTATAAGACGGGTGGACTTCAACTCCCAGAATTCCCCAGCCAGCATGATTTGAGAGGGGTGGACTTCAACTCCCAGAATTCCCCAGCCAGCATGATTTAAGAGGGGTGAACTTCAACTCCCAGAATTCCACAGCCAGCATCCTTTAAGAGGGGTGGACTTCAACTCCCAGAATTCCACAGTCAGCATCCTTTAAGAGGGGTGGACTTCAACTCCCAGAATTCCCCAGCTAACATGTTTTAAGATGGATGGACTTCAATTCCCAGCATTCCCCTGCCAGCATGCTTTAAGTCTAAGATGCAAGGATTTTCACCCCCAAAATTCGCCAGCATCCTTTAAGATATGTGAACTCCAACTCCCAGAATTCCCTAGGCCGCCATGCTTTAATCAGGGGTGGCCAAATTATGGTTCTTTAAGGACCTGTGGACTTCAACTCCCAGAATTCCTGAGCTAGCCATGCATGCATGGATGGCTCAGGAATTCTGGGAGCTGAAGTCCACAGGTCCTCAAAGAGCCATAGTTTGGCCACCCCTGAGATAGATGCATTTCACAACTCCAGCATGCTGTCCGAGGAATCCTGGGAGTTGAAGTCCACCCCTCACAAAATTGCCAATTTTGAAAAACACCGCACTAAATTCTTATGGCCTTTCCTTTCCTACTCTAGTTTTTGCGTTAAAGGATTTCATTTTCTTGGAGAAAAGCCACCATTCGAGTGTATTGAATTGAAAAAACAAAAAGGCACCATATTGGCCGTCGGCCATCCCTGTTCTCCGTTATTTCGGCTTCTTCTTTTTTTCTCATCTACAAAATGGTCGTAATAAGATGGGGGGGAAAAGGAGGAAAAGAGACGAGAGAGACTATGACTTTAAGTGATGGAGCTGGTTCCTTGCCGACTTGCCAGGAAAAGCAATTAATATACCGTAGTTGCTCTTGGATCACAAAGGCAGTTGGCTCTTTGAAGGTGCAAAATATCTTCACAACAGAAGTTTAACCAAATTAACACAAGGATGGTTTCCATATTTTCTACATATTACCCAGCGAGGTATTTAAATATTTAGCATATGGTTTTTAAAAGTGAAGAAAAAGAAGTGAAGAAAGACCTGAAATCAGAAACGCACAAACATTTCTAATGTTTATAAATATTCTACCTCCGTTGGAGTGCAACAGAGAAGTTAAATACGGATAGTCCTCGCCTTGCGACCACAATGGAGGCCAACAGGTCTGTTGCTAAGTGAGACAGTTATTAAGTGAGACAGTTATTAAGTGAGTCACTTCCTTCCTTCCTTCCCTTCCCTTCCCTTCCCTCCCTCTTCTTTCTTTCTTTCTTTCTTTCTTTCTTTCTTTCTTTCTTTCTTTCTTTCTTTCTTTCTTTCTTTCTTTCTTTCTTTCTTTCTTTTCTTTCTTTCTCTCTCCCACCCCCCTTCCTTCTTTCTCCTTCCTTCCTTCCTTCCTTCCTTCCATCCCTCCCTCTTCTTTCTTTCTTTCTTTCTTTCTTTCTTTCTTTCTTTCTTTCTTTCTTTCTTTCTTTCTTTCTTTCTTTCTTTCTCTCTCCCACCCCCCTTCCTTCTTTCTCCTTCCTTCCTTCCTTCCCTTCCCTTCCCTTCCCTCCCTCTTCTTTCTTTCTTTCTTCTTTCTTTCTTTCTCTTTCTTTCTTTCTTTCTTTCTCTCTCCCACCCCCCTTCCTTCTTTCTCCTTCCTTCCTTCCTTCCTTCCTTCCCTTCCCTCCCTCTTCTTTCTTTCTTTCTTTCTTTCTTTCTTTCTTTCTTTCTTTCTTTCTTTCTTTCTCTCTCCCACCCCCCTTCCTTCTTTCTCCTTCCTTCCTTCCTTCCTTCCATCCCTCCCTCTTCTTTCTTTCTTTCTTTCTTTCTTTCTTTCTTTCTTTCTTTCTTTCTTTCTTTCTTTCTTTCTTTCTTTCTTTCTTTCTTTCTTTCTTTCTTTCTCTTTCTTTCTTTTTTTATCTATCTATCTATCTATCTATCTATCTATCTATCTATCTATCTATCTATCTATCTATCTATCTATCTATCTATCTATCTAAAAAATATAACTGAGGTAAGTTTTTGCTTCCTTTCAGACATTCAAGTTGCAAGCCCAGGTGTTTCCCCAAGCAACCCGAGCAAAGGAGCCTTGCAGAATAATTGCAGGTTCCAGAGGTTGTCCAAATTGCAAAATTTTGGAATTATGGCCAGACAGATTTTGCAATTTCCTTCGGATTTGCTGGTAATTTCTCTAAGGCAAAGCGAGCATAGGGTCACTTTAAGAGCTTAGCACAATTTCCATTCTCTGTGGCTGGTGTGAAACACCACTCAATTTCCTTCCCTGGAGCATTTTGCACATATTATGTTGCTCCAATTGGTTGGGTTTGTTTGTTTTTTTGTTTTGTACTTCCAGGAGCAGTAAAGACATTTTCTTGTTTATCAGCTTTGCCGAGCCAGTGTGGGAGCCACGCTTTTCCCAATATGACAATTATTAGCAAATTTGCCAGAAACGCATCATTTATTCCCGCTGCAGAGGCGGATTTTCCTGGAAAACAGGATCTCAGTTGCATGAATCCGAAATCCAGATAACCAAATAAAAAAATTTAACATAAGAAATACAGGTAGTCCTTGATTTATGATCATAACGGAACTTGGAATTTCCATTTGTGTTTCGTTGACGGTCGTAACTTGAGACACCTACGTGACCCACCTGATTTTACCAACATTTTTGCGGGGCTCGTAAAGCGAACACCGCCGTTGCAAAGTGAACAGCACGGTCGTAAAAAGAAAAAAAATGGCCACGGTCGTTAAGCGAACCCATTGTGCTCAATGGGCATTTTGTTTTTCCAGAAAGTTTCTAGCAAAAACAAACAAACAATATAAATCATGGTCATGTGACCGCCAGATACTGCAAATGGCCGTCAATGTGGAACGGTTGCCAAGTAACCCGAAATGTGATCACGTGACCGTGATGGAGGGCGTGGCCAGCTGTCAGAACTTTGAATCCCAGTTGCATCTTTTTGGGTGTCCGTTGTAACTTTGGATGTTCGCTAAGCGATTGGTCGTAAGTTGAGAAAAATGTGGACATTGTAGCCAAGGAAGCCGGCATCCCACAGCTGCAGTTTCAGGGTTTTACCCTTTCCTGACCCACTTCAAAAAGGCTGCGTTAGCCTAACCAGGTTTGTCAAAAACACAGCGCTGCTCATCTCCAACGGCTAATCATGGTTAGTTGTGTGCTATCGGCCGTTGGCCCCTCCAGCAGCTGAATCAAAGGATTAGATTAGATTATTATTAGATCTATTATTGGAAGGGACCTTGTAGGTCATCTAGTCCAACCCCCCGCTCAAGCAGGAGTCCCTACACCATTTCGGATAAGTGGCAGTCCAATCTCCTTTTGAAAGTCTCAAGTGTTGGAGCTCTCACAACCGCCGCAGGCAAGCTGTTCCACTGGTTGATCGCTCTTACTGTCAGAAAGTTTCTCCTTATTTCCAGGTTGAATCTGTCCTTGGTCAGTTTCCATCCATTGTTCCTTGTCTGGCCTTCTGGTGCTTTGGAAAACAGCCCGACCCCCTCCTCTCTGTGGCAGCCCCTCAAATATTGGAACACTGTTATCATGTCACCCCTGGTCCTTCTCTTCGCCAGACTGGCCAAGCTCAGTTCCTGCAACCGCTCTTCGTATGTTTTAGTTTCCAGTCCCCTAATCATCCTGGTTGCTCTCCTCTGCACTTTCTCTAGAGCTTCAATGTTTTTTTATAGTGTGGTGACCAGAACTGGATGCAGTACTCTAAGTGTGGTCTGACTAAGGCTTTATAGAGTGGTATTAGTACATCCTGTTGTGACTTGCCCGCGTCCCGCGCAGATGATGGAGGACCCGGAGGATGTGGAGCCGCTCATGTCGCAGCAGTACCACCCCGTGTACCTGGCACCTGAGTCTGCCAGCGATGAAGACTCAATGTCAGAGGAGGAAGACCAGCCAGGACCTTCTGCACCTGCTCAGCAAAGTGAGTCGTCAGAGGAAGAGGAGCCTCTGCTGGATGCTAGGGCTCGTAGAGCAGCTAGCAGGCAGGATTGGCTTAGCAAACGGAGGTCTCCTCAGAGGTAGCACTGAGGGCTAATTGGGCCATGCCCTCAGTGCCTATTTAAGTCCGGTGCAGTCAGAGATCTGTGCTGAAAACAACACCAGTGTTTCTCGAGCACCATTGGAGTTTCTTGAAATCAGAGTTCTTGCGTTTGGAAGCTAACATCATCTGTCTGGGATGCCAGCCAGCTCAAGTCAGTTTGAGATAAGGAAGCTAATTGCCTCTGTATTTGAACTTAACCCACGAAGAGCCCAAAGACATTTGAGACTCTGTTCTTTGTATCTTTTCTGGACATTATACCTGTTGTGCCTTTACTAAGAAGCTTTATTAGTAAAGAGATACTTTTATTTGATTATTAAAACCGTTTGTGTGTGCGTTTCTGGTCGGGTTGCGGTGCTGGGACACAACTCCTCCCTAGTCCTAGATTGTATCCCTCTGTTAATGCAACTCAGGATTGTATTGACTTTTTTGGCTGCCGCTGCACATTGCTGGCTCATATCTAGTTGGTTGTCCACCAAGACTCCTAGATCCCTCTCGCAGTCACTGCTATTGAGTATTAAGGAGGAGGAGGCGTGGGAGTCAGGGTCAGCATCAAGGCAACCTGGGAGCTCCGAGGGGGAAGAGGGAATGGAGCTGGCAGAGAGAGGAGACAGAGGCAGAGTCTGGGCCGTCCGTCAGCCCTCAAATGGAGAGTCAACAGCCCCCAGGTCTGGAGGTGGCTGATGAAGAAGAGGAGGAACAGCTGGGTCCAGTGCCTGACGCGCGGATGCACAGACGGCAGAGGAGAGGAGAGCAGTGGAAATCTATGGGCCGGTCCTTGGGACGGAAGAGCCACTGCTGCTAGCGAAGCCCCATCCTAGCTCTGGGGATAAAAGGCAGGGGGCGGAGATGAATGGATGTGGCAGACAACTATTCATCTCCCTGCCAAACAGACTTGTTAACCTGCGAGAGAAACTTTTTGCCGTGGCTGTCGGCATTCCTAATAAAGGCATCTTTTAAGTTCACGTCAGAGGGTTTGTCACATTTTGGGGAGCTGGGTTAGAACATTAGTTCAATCCCGGCTAGGTTCTTCTGCAGCTTTTAGCAGTTGCATCCAATGTCTGCTAGTTATGGTTCTCAAGAGGTAAAGCGGGATGTAACAGAATAACAGAAGAGTTGGAAGGGACCTTGGAGGTCTTCTAGTCCAACCCCCTCCCCACCCCCGCTCAGGCAGAAAACCCCAGAGCATGTCAATTGAAATGGAAATTGTTTACTTACTTCGTGTTTTCCCTTCATGTGACAGATGTTGATGTCGTGTTTATTCGATCGCCAGGTCATTTTCTGTGTCAAGAGCAGGACAAAAAAACCCCATCAATTAAAAAAAAAGCACCGTAGCTTAGAAAAATGCATCCTCCCCTCGACATACGCCCTGTCCCCAACCCAACACCCCCCCCCCCAGACAAAACCACTGACACTGCGAACCCCAATTGTGGCTGGCTGGGGTGTCTTTACATTTTCGAAAAAACTAACATTTACATCTATCTGCATCAGATCAGCCAAGGTGAATCTGCAACTTTAAAATGCAATTTTTTAAAAAAACAGTTTATTTACCGTATTTTTCGGAGTATAAGACACACTGGAGTATAAGACGCACCTTAGTTTTTGGGGAGGAAAATAGGGGGAAAAATCTTGCCTACCAGGTATTCATCTGGCTAGCGTCCTTAGTCTGGTCAGCTTCAGCACATTATTTTATCCCCTGGTTAGGGCTGAAAAAAACCTTCTTCTGAGAGAGTAACAATGAAAGAGCATGCAAGCCGGTAAGAGCTGGGAAGATCGTTAGCACCTGGTTAGGGCTAGAAAAAAAACTTATTCTGAGCAAGTAGAGCAATGGAAAAAACCCTGCAAAGACTTAGGGCTGGAAAAACATTCTTCGGAGAGAGTAACAATGAAAAAGCCTGCAAGGTAAGAGCTGGGAAGATCGTTAGCACCTAGTTAGGGCTGGAAAAAAAGCTTTGAAAAAGCTACATTCAGAGTATAAGACGCACCCAAATTTTCAGCCACTTTTAGGGAGGAAAAAGGTGCGTCTTATACTCCAAAAAATACGGTATATATTTTTCCTTAACATACACCACCCATAGAAGAAGATGTAATTTTAAAAAAAATACTAGATTGTGCAGAAATGGATAGGTTGACATTAAAGATAAAGAAGATTACATAATGTTTTCAAACATGGGACTTATTTTAGCAATGGTTGGCCAAGAGAAGTAGAAATTAGAAATTGGAAAAATCCTGGTATTAAGTATGTTCTTACGTTTAATATATTATTATGTTATATACTATTCTGTAAGCAAACTGACCCAGACGATACGCTGTTCATAAAGCACGTATGTATGTTAAGGAAAAATATATAAATAAACTGTTTAAAATGCAAATTTAAAAATAAACCCCTCGAATGCTTCTCAAGGCCGCAAAAAAAAAACACAACCCAACAACAATTCCATCACACCTTTTGAATTAGGAATTATTGAGAATTAGCAGAGGTGGGTTCCTCCCGGTTCGGACTGGTTCGCCCGAACTGGTAGCAAACCGCTGGTGATATCACAATGACGTCACGGAACCGGTTCGGTTGGCGCTGGTCTGTGGAGGCTGCCATCTTTTTTTTGAATTTTTTACCCCAATTTTTTTTTTGGAAATTTTTTCGTTTTTTTTCCTTCTGCGCATGCACAGAAGCCGAGTTTCCGGCACTGCGCATGTGTCGCCATCTTGTTTTCAGTTTTTTTAAAAAAAAAATTGGTTTTTTTGCCACTGTGCATGTGCGGCCGCGCTGCGCAGGAGGAAGCGAACCGGCAGCGAGGTAAGTTAGAACCCACCCCTGATAATTAGGCTACCTTTTGTTTTGGAATTGTTCTCGGTTTCTGTTGTTTGCAACCTTCCAACCTGTCTTAGCTGGTTCTGTTTTCACTTGCACTGCTCATGTTTGCAATTTGGTTACTAACAGTTTTACAAACACAGGCATTTCAATTTGGAAACCTGTTGCCGGAGACATGCGTTTCTGCAATTTTCGATCCAGAATATTTATTTTTATAGACACACCAAGATGCGTGGGTGGTTATCTATAGTCTGCGCAGGTGTCTGTATGCGTGTGTTCAACTTACAACCATTCGTTTAGTGACTGTCGAAAGTTATGCCTAAGGCGGGACTAGAACTCACCGTCTCCTGGTGATTGGCCCAAAGTCACTCAGCTGGCTTTCATGCCTAAGGCGGGACTAGAACTCACCGTCTCCTGTGATTGGCCCAAAGTCACTCAGCTGGCTTTCATGCCTAAGGCGGGACTAGAACTCACCGTCTCCTGGTGATTGGCCCAAAGTCACTCAGCTGGCTTTCATGCCTAAGGCGGGACTAGAACTCACCGTCTCCTGTGATTGGCCCAAAGTCACTCAGACAGCTTTCATGCCTAAGGCGGGACTAGAATTCACCGTCTCCTGTGATTGGTCCAAAGTCACTCAGACGGCTTTCATGCCTAAGGCGGGACTAGAACTCACCGTCTCCTGGTGATTAATTCAGCCTGCAAAGCCAGCCGTAACCAATAGACCAAAATGCAATAATAATATTATTTACAATTGTCTTTCTAATCTCCAGTTTACCAGCAGGAGGGAAAACTTCCGCACTCACCCGATGGTACCGCATCTCTCCGGCCACAGCAGATTCCAAGCTGATCCGGTATAAATTATCCCTGTGGAGGAAGATGGAGGGAAGGGGAGGGGAAATGAAACTCATTGAGAGAAATAACTTTGCATTTCCTCATCCTTTGTCAAAGTTTGGAGATCTCTCCAAATACAGCCAGGCCACATTAAATAATGAGAGAATAACAAGAGTTGGAAGGGTCTTTGGAGGTCTTCTAGTCCAACCCCCTGCTCAGGCAGGAAACCCTAGACCAGTGATGGCAAACCTTTTTTGTGCCAAGTGCCAAAAGCGCATGTGCGCATGCGTGCGCACCCTCAAAATGCAATGTGAGTGCCCCCTGTGCATGCGCCCTGTCCCCATGCAGGTGCCCTGTCTCCGCGCATGCACGCACGTCCCCTGCGCATGTGCGCACGTCCCCTGTGCATGCGCCCCATCCATCACCCATTTTTGGCTTCCAGGTTGGTACAGGCCCAAAACAGGGTGTGCGGGGTGCGCGCACATCTGCAAACCCCCAAAATGCAATGCGAGCACCCCCCTGTGCATACGCCCCCCACGCATGCACTTGTGCCTCCCCCGCATGAGCCCCTCACCCTGCGCATGTGTGGCAGAGACCCAAAGACCAGCTGGCCGGCGGGAGGCACGCGCACATGTGCGGTCGAGCTGGGCTGGGGCGACGGCTGGCGTGCCCACAGAGAAGGCTCTGCGTGCCATCTGTGGCACGCGTGCCATAGGTTCGCCATCACAGCCCTAGACCATTTCAGACAAATGGCTGTCCAGTCTCTTTTTAAAAACTTCCACAACTTCTGAAGGCAAGTTGTTCCACTGATCAATTGTTCTAACTGTCAGGAAGTTTCTCCCTAATTCCAGGTTGCTTCTCTCCTTGATTAGTTTCCATCCATTGTTTCTTGTCCTGCCCTCAGGTGCTTTGGAGAATAGCTGGACTCCCTCTTCTTTGTGGCAACCCCTGAGACCTTGGAAGACTGCTATCAAGTCAACCCTGGTCTTTCTTTTCATTAAAACAAGGCTTCTTTAAAACAATAATAAAGAAACAAAGACCGAAGCTGTCTGCAATTTTTAAAGAATGTTTGCAAAGAGAGAACATGCCAGGTGCTTAAAAATTGAAGTCGGAACTTAAGGGGCGCATGAATATCCTGTCTCCTTGCCCTGTTTTGAGATTTTAAATTCATGCAGAAGGTTTGTTCTCTCTCCCGGCCTGCCAGGCGCTTGATGGATACTTAGAAAATCTGAGTTCTTGGATTGCACACCCTTAGGGGATAGCAGGCCTCTCCAGGTATGGATGAAAAAAGCTTTTTCCCCCCTGCCTCGTTGATCCTTTGAATGTAGCACCAGCTGGCAGGCTTCTCTTTCGGCAAAGAGACCCATTGAAACCTCAGAGTTAGCCCCCCCCCCTCCAAAAAAAGCCAAGGCAATCCTAGGCTGTATGAACAGAGGGATAATACTGTAGGAAGAAAAATCCGGTCCAGTTCCAATCTGGGAGAAAGACGCTGGAAATAAAATGGAGGCTGATTGGAAAGAAAGATTCCTTTCACGGATAAGCAGAACCAACAACAGCATGTAGTTCTGGGACAGCTGACCAATTGGTTTGATGAGTACAAGGATTTTGAGAAGCTCCAGGGGTGTTGTGCAATGTAGGGAGCCTTGTGACTTTTGCCATTCTAATGATGGTGGGTTAATCCTATTACGTCCTAAAGGTCACGTCCTGTTCTTAAAATTTGGGTGGCGGGGTGGGGGAGGGGAGGTAAATTCTTAATCCCATCAAATGGAGCTGACGGTATTTTGTTTGCGAATAGGCTGACCTAGATTTCTTAAGAGGCACCAAACATCCATCTCTAAAGACTTCAAGCATCTACTGGAGGCTGTTGGGACTGCTTTCTACCTTTGGTAAGATTTTTCTCGCACTATATATGTATGTATAAGTATTTGTATATATATATATATATATATATATATATATATATATATATATATATATATATATATATATATATATATATATATATATATATATATATATATATATATATATATATATATATATACTGTATATATTTATTCCATCTTTAATCCTACTGTTTACAAACATTACTTCAATCAGAAAGTGAGGTAAAGTATTATATCAGAGTATATGGGATAAACTACAGTTTGTTATATCGTTTCAAGAAGTTATACTATAATAGGTTTCTGTATTTTTTTTTGTCCAAGCCAATTATATCATCTCTCCCACGTTTTATAAAAATCTGTCTCTTCTTTGTCCTGAATTTCCATCATTAACTTGCACATCTCTGCTACTTCCAAAATTTTATTGACCACAGTTATCATCGTTGGTATTGAATCCAATTTCCAAGTTTGTGCGTAAGTAATTCTGGCGGCTGTAATAATGTGTAGTATTAAATATTGTTGGAATATTCATGACTGGGAGAGCCATGTGATTGAGTCAGCCAATCAGGCTGAAGTGTTATTTGAGCATGTCCAGAAACTTAGCAAGAAGAAGGGCGTGGTTTACTCTGTCCACCATTAAAGATTGCTGTGGAAACATCTCAACATGTGGTGAAACAAAGTGGTATTGTAAATGTTTTATTCTACTTATAAAGAAGTTATTTGAATCAGCAAAATGCAGTTATCTTCTGAAGCTTCTGATTTATTGCGTAACTCTGACAGGTTATGGGCCCAGAAATCGCTCAAGAAGTAAAGTTAAAACTGCATTGTAATTTAAAGCTGATAAGAAGCTGTCTGTGTTGTTAAAGGAACAGGCAGAGAAGAAAAATAAAGCAGGATGGCTGCTACTATGGAATTTAAAGACAGTCCAATACCCAAATTGGGGAAGAAAAATTATTTAATTTGGGCTGCAAAAATGGAATGTTTTTTGAAAGCAAAAGAATTATGGGACATCGTAGCAGACCCCCCACAAGTGCTTGGAGCAGCAGATCAAAAGGCTCATGACAAAGCTATGGCTTATCTTCTTTTAAGTCTGGGGGATGATCAATTCTTAAATGTAGCTGAATTAAAGTCTGCAAAAGAGATATGGCAGAAATTGAAAGCAGTACATGTCAATGTTTCTGCGTGTAATGTGGTCCAACTTTCAAGAAAGCTTTTCAGAATGAGTTTGCAGACAGGAGATTCTATGGAAGATCATTTAATGAAAATGCAGTCTAATTTTCTAGAATTGGAGCAACGTGGAGTAAAGTTTCCAGAGTCCCAGAAAGTTTTATTAGTGTTAAATAGTTTGGATCAGAGCTGGGAGACTGTGTCAGCTATTTTTGAAAGTAAGCCAGAAGCAGATTTGAATTTGGAGGCTTTTAAATCGTGTTTATTGAATGAATATGAGAAAAGGCTTTTCAGCCATGCTGATGGAAAATTCCACAGGCGGGGGCCCAACAAGGAGTACAGTGGAAACTTACAGCAAGTCTCCAGCAAAATTTTCCACAGGCTGCCTATCTCTAGCAACAGCCGAGGTGTCTGCAGACAAGAGGAGAGCAGAGGCAGGAGAGATCAAGTTACACAGCAACAATTCTTCAAGCAAGTTAAAAAAGCATGTTTCATTTGTGGAGAGACAAATCATCTGCAGAAAAGCTGTGCACAGAGAAGAAATATGCAAGACAAGAGACATTATTTGCAAGGGCAGATTGCAGTTGCAAAAGTTTGTTATAATAACAATAGAGACAAATGGTTGATTGACAGTGGGGCTAGTCAAACAATTGTTAATAATTCTGACTTATTTTCCAGATTTTTCCCAGGAAACAATGAAGAAGTGGCCTTAGCCAATGGTCAAAAGGCTAAAATCATTGGAAGAGGCGATGTGCAAATTCCATATTTGGAATCCAGGTTTACTGATGTGTTATGTGTACCTGAAATGGAGCATAATTTGTTAAGTGTGTCTAGTTTAGACAAGCAAGGTTATGAAACCACATTTGTTAATGGGAAGTGTATCATCCAAAGAAATGGGAATGTTTGTGCACAGGGCATAAAAGAGGATAATCTTTATGTATTGCAGGGACAAAAGGTCCCACATTGTTCCCAGATATTTAAAAATGTAGCAGAACACAATTCGTGTGTTCATCTTCTGCACAGACGACTTGGTCATGCTAATTTTAAGGTTGTTCAACAAATGAAAGAATTTGCAGAAGGATTAGATTTGAAGGGATGTAAGGCATATTTGGATTGTGTAGTATGCAAAGCATCGAAATCTAAAGCATTCCCAGTGAGCAAGTTTAGCACAAGACAAACCACAAAAGCTCTAGAACTGGTTCATGCTGATTTAATTGGGCCTATGCAAGCCAGTTTGGGAGGAGCAAAGTATGCGCTGGTTATTGTGGATGACTACAGCAGGTTTGGGTTTTGCTACTTACTTAAGAGTAAAACAGAGGTGCTACAGCAATTTAAGCAATGGTTAAGTTTTGTAGAGAGAAGGTACAAACAACAGGTATGTCAGTTGCAAACTGACAGAGGTTCTGAATTTATGTCAACAAATTTTCAACAATGGTTGAGACAATTGGGAATAAGACACAGGCGCACAAATCCTTACACACCGGGAGAGAACGGAGTGGCTGAAAAGAGGAATGGTGTTTTGCAAACAATGAAAGACTCATTACTGGAGGATTCTGGTATGAGCAGGTCATATTGGGGTGAAGCCATACTGACTGCCAATTATTTAGTAAATAGGCTGTGGAGTTCATCCATCAATAATACTCCATATGCAATGCTATATGGGAGAAAGCCTTCTCTAGCACATTTAAAAATATTTGGAAGTACTGCTTGGGTACATATTCCAAAGGCAATCAGAAGAAAGGGACAACAAAAGGCTAGAAAGCTCAGATTTGTGGGCTATGAGCCAGGCTCAAAAGGGTATCGCTTTAGCGATGGAAGTAAAAGGATAGTGATTTCAAGATCTGCTAGTTTTGCAGAACAAAATTGGAACAGAATTGATGCAAATTCTGAAAATGTCTCACTTAGTGACGGTGATCCGCTTAGCGACGGTGATCCACTTAGTGACAATAACTCATTTAATGATGGTGAATCATTTTCTGAAGGTGTCTATGTTCAGGGAGGAGAGTCTGAACAAGATATGAAGCCAGAAAAGCTTGAAACACAAGTACAGGCAATGCCACGTAGGTCAGAGCGTAGTAACAGAGGGGTACCGCCAGACAGGTATTCTGCCAGTAAAGTTAAAGTGTATAATGTGTGGTATGAGCCAAGAAACTATAAGGAAGTATTGGCATTACCAAAAGTTGAACAAGAAAAGTGGAAGGAAGCCATGGATAAAGAGATGAAATCCATGGGAAATCATAAAGTGTTCACATCTGTGACTTTGCCACAGGGTACCAAGGCTGTAGGATGTAAGTGGGTATACAAGAAAAAGGTATTACCCAATAATGAAGTACAGTATAAGGCAAGATTGGTGGCACAAGGTTTTTCTCAATTAAAGAATGTGCACTATGATGAGGTGTTCGCACCAACTGTAAAAGCTGAGAGCATAAGACTAGCACTGGCATTAGCATCAGCATACAGGCATAGAATTTGGCATTTTGATATAACCACTGCATTCCTCAATGCTGAATTAGAGGAAGAAATTTATATGGTTCAAGCGCCAGGGTATGAAAATAAAAAGCCTAACATGGTGTATAAATTGAACAAGGCTATTTATGGGCTGAAGCAGTCAGCCAGAAATTGGAATATCTGTTTAGATACTGCATTGAAAGGTCTTGGGTTCAAGAGTTGCAAAGCTGATGGTTGCATATACACTGGAAAGTTACAAGGTGGGAATTGTCTACTATTAGCATTTGTGGATGATCTTTGTTTCATTGCAAAGGATGCATCACAAGTTAAAGAATTTGCTAATAAGTTAGAAAAGAAATTTGAATTAAAGAATTTGGGAGAAATAAAGAATTATCTCGGTGTAGAGATACAAAAAACTGAAAAGGGTTATATTCTCAGTCAAAGGAGAAAAATTGAACAATTATTAGAGAAGTATAACATGAAAGATTGTAATATTGCTCCTACACCTATGAGCACAGATTTTTACAATAGTTTGGGTGAGGACAAAAGTGAAGCCTGTGATCAGGAGATATATCACTCTGCAATAGGGAGTCTGTTATATCTGTCACAGTGGTCCAGACCAGACATAGCTTGTGCAGTGAGCATCTTAAGTCGCTTTACTGCTACACCTACAAAGTTGCATTGGATGGGTGTGAAAAGAATTCTCAGGTATTTGAAGGGAACTGTGAATTTGGGTCTTCAAATACAGGTCACTGAAGAATTAAAATTGAAATGTTATGTTGATAGTGATTATGCAAATGATATAAAAACCAGAAAGTCTAATTCTGGAATTGTAATAATGTTTGGAGGGGCTTTAATTGGTTGGAAGTCCAGAAAACAAACAACGGTTGCTATTTCAACTGCTGAAGCAGAGTTTATTGCATTGTCTGAGTTATGTTCTGAAGTAGTTTGGTATGTACAGTTGTTACAAGATTTAAATGTAAATGTAAATGAAGCTGTAACTGTTTATGAAGATAATGCTGCTTGTATAAAAATGGCAACAGGTGACAGAGTGAAGAACAGAAGTAAACATGTGGACATTAAGTATTGTAATGTCAGGGAAGCTGTAAAAGAAAAATTGATACGTTTACATCATTGTTCTTCAGAGGATAATTTAGCAGACATGATGACCAAACCATTGGGTGGTGTCCATTATAGGAAATGTTTAAATCCAATAGGTCTGGTGTCTCTCCCAGTAATGAAGGGAGGAGTGTTGGAATATTCATGACTGGGAGAGCCATGTGATTGAGTCAGCCAATCAGGCTGAAGTGTTATTTGAGCATGTCCAGAAACTTAGCAAGAAGAAGGGCGTGGTTTACTCTGTCCACCATTAAAGATTGCTGTGGAAACATCTCAACATGTGGTGAAACAAAGTGGTATTGTAAATGTTTTATTCTACTTATAAAGAAGTTATTTGAATCAGCAAAATGCAGTTATCTTCTGAAGCTTCTGATTTATTGCGTAACTCTGACAAATATCTATCTTCTTCGTCACATTTTCCCCTGAATATGCCTAATAAAAATAATTCTGGTTTTAATTCAAGACTTCGTGCTATAATTTGTTCTATCCATCCTTATTAATAGCTAATAGGCTGTCAAAGAAGCATGATTTCACTGTTACGGTTTGTATTAGTCGGCGTTATGTTTGCAGTTGATTACGTATGATATTTGCTTACTGTAGTGTTTTCTACAGTTTTTGTATTTATTTATTTAATTTATTTATTTTTTGTGACATTTATATACCGCCTCACAGTGCAAGCACTCTCTAAGCGGTTTACACCAGTAAGCAATGTATATTTATATTGCCCCCAACAATCTGGGTCCTCATTTTACCCACCTCGGAAGGATGGAAGGCTGAGTCAACCTTGAGCCGGTGAGATTTGAACCGCCGACCTGTGGATCAGTGTCAGCTAAAGTGGCCTGCAGTACCCCACTCTAACCGCTGCACCACCTCGGCTCTATTTTGTTTTTTTGTTTTTTTTTCTGTTGTGTGTATTTTTGTTGTTGTGTGTATTTAATTGTTATGTTTTTAAAGGAAAATTCAATAAATATTATTTAAAAAAAAGATTTTTCTCCATTTCTCCTTTTGGGGAAATATAATATTCTGCCACATTTAATATTCCCCAAAATATTTCATTCTCTAGGAAGGGAGGGCATCCTACAATATCAAGATCACAAGAAGTGATAAGTGTGGCCACACTTGGAATACTGCACCCAGTTTTGATCAGCACAATACAAAAAAGATGTTGAGACTCCAGAACGGGTGCAGAGAAGAGCAAGAAAGAGGATTTAGGGAGCTGGAGGCTAAAACATACGACGAATGATTGAAAGAAATGCTTTGGCGTGCCATCTAATGCCCATCATCTTTCTCTTGCCAGACAATTATACCACCAGGCCGGTGTCTTTCGGCTTCACCTCCAAAGCGGCTGTTGCCACTGCAATTCGAGGACAACGTATGTTCCAGGGAATCGGTTCCACCTTGCGCACATCTGTCCTTCTTTAAACTTTTATTCATCCCCATTAAAACGGAACGGCTTGAAGAAGCAGTTGGCCAGCTGCGTTGCCCTTTGGAGTCAGCCAAACAAGACACTGGAGAACATCCAAATACTAATCAAGGAGAGAAGCAACCTAGATCTCTGGAGGAATTTCCTGACTGTTAGAACAATTAGTCCGTTGAGCAGGTTGCCTCCAGAAGTTATCAATGCTCCATCACTGGAAGTTTTTAAGAAGAGATTGGACAGCCACTTGTCTGAAATAATATAGGGTTTTCTGCCTGTGCAGGGGGTATCCTATCCTATATCCTATCCTATCCTATCCTATTTTTTCTTTATTTGTTATTCTATTCTATTCTGTTCTGTTCTGTTCTGTTCTGTTCTGTTCTGTCCTGTCCTGTCCTGTCCTGTCCTGTCCTATCCTATCCTACTTTTTCTTTATTCGTTATTCTATTCTATTCTATTCTATTCTATTCTATTCTATTCTATTCTATTCTATTCTATTCTATTCTATTCTATTCTATTCTTTCCTAATTCCTAATTCCTAATTCCATTCCATTCTTTCCTTATTCCATATTCCATATTCCATATTCCATATTCCATATTCCATATTCTATTCTATTCTATTCTATTCTATTCTATTCTATTCTATTCTATTCTATTCTATTCTATTCTATTCTATTCTAATCTAATCTAATCTATTCTAATCTATTATATTCTCCATATTCCATTCCATCCTATTCCATATTCCATATTCCATATTCCATATTCCATATTCCATATTCCATTCCATTCTACTCTACTCTACTCTACCCTACCCTACCCTACCCTTCCATATTCTATATTCTATATTCCATATTCCATTCCATTTGCTCCCAACCTATATTCCATATTCCATATTCCTATTCCTATTCCTATTTTTCTATTTCTATTTCTATTTCTATTTTTTCTGACCGGCTTCTTGTTCTGAGCCTCTGTGTTGTGAAACCAAGCAGCAATTGAAGCAGAAACCGTGCATATTAGTACTGCTTTATAATGCCTTGGTAAGACCACACTTGGAATATTGCATCCAGTTTTTATATAAAAAAGACATTGAGACTCTAGTCCAGCAGTTCCCAACCTTCCTAATGCCGTGCCCCGTGCCCCGCCCCCCCACTGTGACCCACCCCACCTCCGCCATTTGGGTTCTTTTACCCTCTGCGCATGCACAGAGGGTAAAAGAACCCAAATGGCGGCATCCGGGAGAAGTCTCCAGATCCGGGCGAGGTCTCCGCTTGCTTCGTGTGTTGCCTCTGGGAACTTTTCGAGCCCCATCGTGAAAGGCGTGCGCGACTTCGGCAGGGCCCGGAGAGAGCCACCCCCTTCGCAGAGTCTCTCCCATCTACCTGTAGCGTTCGGGGTGAAGGGTATGGCTCTCTCTGGGCAGCCGCCTGTCCCGGCCCCGCCAAAGTCGCGCACGCCTTTCACAGAAATGAAATGCTCCTGGTTCGTTCTTGCCTGTCGGTCATCGCAGAGCTAATGGAGCCGGTGGCGGACGCGGCGCGAGGCTTCCCCGTCCGCTTCCCCCGCCCGTCTGGATGCCGCCATTTGAGTTATTTTGCCCTCTGTGCATGCAGAATGCTTTGCGCATGCACAGAGGGTAAAAGAACCCAAATGGCGGCAGTGAGGTGGGTCGCGGTGGGGTCGCGGGTTGTGGGGCGCAATATGGCCAGGCTTGTGGCAGTGGGGGGGGAGCTGAGGATGCTGGGGCGACCCCTGGGAAATGGTCGTTCGACCCCCAAAGGGGTCCCGACCCCCAGGTTGGGAACCGCTGCTCTAGTCTAATGCCTTCTAATTGTCAGGATATTAGTCCTTAGTTTTAGGTTGCATCTCTCCTTGTTTAGTTTCCACCCATTGCTTCTTGTTCTACCCTCAGGTGCTTTGGAGAATAGCTTGACTCCCTCTTCTTTGTGGCAGCACCTGAGATATTGGAACACTGCTATCATGTCACCCCCAAGTCCTTCTCTTCATTAAACTAGACATACCCAATTCATAAAAAGTATGAAGAATCATTGCAGGAATTGAGTATGTCTAGTCTAATGAAGAGAAGGATTAGGGGGGACATGATAGGAAAATGGGGGAAAACTCACTTTACAACAGACTCGCTTAGTGAGAGAAATTTTGGGTTTCCTTATGGTCGTAAGTTGAGGACCACCGGTAGAAATGTCCCGCCGCCCACGTTTAACCGTTTGATCCATTACGGTGGATTCTTTTTAAGTTTCTTCCTCTGGCTGTTAGGTAACCAAGGGCTCCTGCGTCTCTTATTTGATGCGTTGCTAGGCAGCATCTCTTCCCCTCTTCTCTCAAGGTTATCTACACATTCACTAGGTTGATTCCTAGAACGTAGAGTCATAGGGCGGGAAGGCACCTCAGAGGTCTTCTAGTCCAGCCCTCTGCCGCAGGCAGGAGACCTTCTACCATCCCGGTTCAAAGCTCTCCTAATCACCATTCACCCTGCCGTGTTCATGCTAGAAGGGGGCAATGTGGTTCACGCTACCCTCAATGTGGAGGGGGTGGGTGGGGGGTGGGTGAAGGGAGGGGACGCTGACAAAGATGTGGCTGTTTTTGGCTGCAGGGAGCAGCTGAACCCACGGGTAGAGGTGTGCGCTTTTATAAATGGTGTGTCTGCGCATTGTTATCCCACAATCTCACCTGCGTTGCTTCCGATTTAAAAGCCCCATTGAAAACATAAATAGATAAAAATGGTATAGCCAGAACAGCGTAGGATAAAGCATTTGTTCTGTTTTATTCTGTTCTGTTCCATTCTATTCCATTCCATTCTATTTTTCTTTATTCCTTATTCTGTTCTATTCTATTCTATTCTATTCTATTCTATTCTATTCTATTCTATTCTATTCTATTCTATTCTATTCTATTCTATTCTATTCTATTCTATTCTTTCCTTATTCCTTATTCCTTATTCCTTATTCCTATTCCTGTTCTATTCTATTCTATTCTATTCTATTCTATTCTATTCTATTCTATTCTATTCTATTCTATTCTATTCTATTCTGTAATTCTATTCTATTCTATTCTATTCTATTCTATTCTATTCTATTCTATTCTATTCTATTCTATTCTATTCTTTCCTTATTCCTTATTCCTTATTCCTTATTCCTATTCCTGTTCTATTCTATTCTATTCTATTCTATTCTATTCTATTCTATTCTATTCTATTCTATTCTATTCTATTCTGTAATTCTATTCTATTCTATTCTATTCTATTCTATTCTATTCTATTCCATTCCATTCCATTCCATTCCGTTATTCTATTCTATTCTATTATTCTCTTCTCTTCTCTTCTCTTCTCTTCTCTTCTCTTCTCTTCTCTTCTCTTCTCTTCCCTTCCCTTCCCTTCCCTTCCCTTCCCTTCCGTTCCGTTATTCTATTCTATTCTATTATTCTCTTCTCTTCTCTTCTCTTCTCTTCTCTTCTCTTCTCTTCTCTTCTCTTCTCTTCTCTTCTCTTCTCTTCTCTTCTCTTCTCTTCTCCTCTCCTCTCCTCTCCTCTCCTCTCCTCTCCTCTCCTCTCCTCTCCTCTATTCTATTCTATTCTATTCTATTCTATTCTATTCTATATTTCTTATTCTATTCTTTCCTTATTCCTTATTCCTTATTCTATTCTATTCTATTCTATTCTGTAATTCTATTCTATTCTATTCTATTCTATTCTGTAATTCTATTCTATTCTATTCTATTCTATTCTATTCTATTCTATTCTATTCTATTCTATTCTATTCTATTCTATTCTATATTCCTTATTCTATTCTTTCCTTATTCCTTATTCCTTATTCCTTATTCCTTATTCCTTATTCCTTATTCCTTATTCCTTATTCCTTATTCTATTCTATTCTATTCTATTCTATTCTATTCTATTCTATTCTATTCTATTCTATTCTATTCTATTCTATCCTATCCTATCCTATCCTATCCTATCCTACAAATTTACATAACCATACATCTAATGAATATGACCCTCAGCTATGTGAAGAGTATTTTTAATGATTCATCACCAGCTGTGTATTTTCATGCTCTTATTTTTTTGTACTGTATGTGTGTGGGGTGTGGGTGTGGGTGTATATATATTTGTTTTTAATGATGCGAGTTGCTCAGAGTCATGTATTTCGTCTTGTTTATATTTGGGTTTAATGGCTTTTAATGGTTATTTAAGATGGTTTGAATTGTTGATTTTATTGTACACTGCCCAGAGTCACATTTGTGAGATTGGTGGCTGTATAAATTTGACAAAGAGATAAATTAAGTGTACTTGAGATAGGTGGCCATATAAATAAAATAGAATAAAGAAAGGGAGGGAGGGAGGGAGGGAGTAAGAAAGGAGAGAAGGAAGGAAGGAGAGAAGGGAAGAAAGAAGGAAGAGAGGGAGGGAGGGAGGGAGGAGGGAAAGAAGGAAGAAAAAAGAGGAGAGAAGGAGTGAGGGATGAAGGAAGGAAGGAAGGAAGGAAGGAAGGAAGGAAGGAAGGAAGGAAGGAAGGAAGGAAGGAAGGAAGGAAGGAAAAAGAGAGAAGGGAGAGAGGAAGGGATGAAGGCAGGCAGGCAGACGGAAGGAAGGGGGAGGAAGGGAGGGAAAAGGTAGATGGAAGGAGGGAGGGAGGGAAGAAAGAGGAAAAGGAAGGGGGAGGTGAGAAGGGTGGAAGGAAGAATAAAAAGGAACAGAGGAAGGATGGAAAGAGGGAAGGAAGGATAAATTAAGAAGCAAGTATACTTCTACTTAAGAGAAACTTCAAGGAATTGTTCCCGAGAAGGACTATTTTTTTTAAAAAAATTTTACTACTGATCTAAATCTTCTCTTCTGACATGTTCACTTTTGGGACCTAATTTCCAAACTACAGAATCTTTGGGGCGGTGGGGGGATTTTTTCCCCCTCAGCCAATTTCTAGGATTCTGCGCGATTTGATTTCTTGCATCGCCGATGGCAATACGTTAGCCTAATTGAGCTGGAGAAAGACGAGAATTTGCCCCCGAGGAGACGCCTGGTCCTTATTTCCTACGTTGTGAGACGGAAACGCGCACCGATGGATCGCATCTGGGACTCGAAGAATCGCAACTGAAGCTCTTTGAGGCCCCAGGGCGCCATTAACTCGACTCGCGAAGATACCCTCAAAACCTAAATTAATTAATTCCCAGATTTCGGCAAGGGGTTTCGGGGCCGGGGGCTGTGAAACGGGTGAAAACTCAGCAATTGCTGCAAGGATTGTGGGACCAAGACAGCGTGGTTGTAAGATAAAGCGATCTTGCACCACAAAAAAATGAAAATAAAAAATTACCAACGATCCTTTCTCCTTTTTTTTTCTCCACCACAGCAACGACCTTGTGAGGTGGGCTGAGCTCAGAGAGATTTTTTGGTTTAGCCGGCTTTCCAGCCTAAGGTAGAACTAGAACTCACAGTCTCCTGGCTATTAGCCCGAAGTCACCTACCTAGTTTTTATGCCTAAGATAGGACTAGAACTCACAGTCTCCCAGTGTTTGGACCAAAATCAACCAGCTAGCTTTCATGTCTATGGCAGGACTAGAACTCACAGTCTCCTGGCTATTAGCCCGAAGTCACCTACCTAGTTTTTATGCCTAAGATAGGACTAGAATTCACAGCCTCCCAGTGTTTGGACCAAAATCAACCAGCTAGCTTTCATGTCTATGGCAGGACTAGAACTCACAGTCTCCTGGCTATTAGCCCGAAGTCACCTACCTAGTTTTTATGCCTAAAATAGGACTAGAACTCACAGCCTCCCAGTGTTTGGACCAAAATCAACCAGCTAGCTTTCATGTCTCTGGCAGGACTAGAACTCAGTCTCCTGGTGATTTGCCCAAAGTCAACCAGCTGGCTATTATGCCTAAGATAGGACTAGAACTCACAGCCTCCCAGTGTTTGGACCAAAATCAACCAGCTAGCTTTCATGTCTCTGGCAGGACTAGAACTCACTGTCTCCTGGTAATTGGCCCAAAGTCACCCAACCAGCTTTCATGCCTAAGACGGAACTAGAACTCACAACCTCCTAGTGATTGGAGCATAGTCAACCAGAGGGCTTCATGCCGAAGATGGAACTAGAACTTACTGCCTCCTGTTTTCTTCCCTGATGCCTTAACCACCAGGCTTAACCGTTCCCACTGCCTCCCTGTGATGTCACAGCGGATGCATTAATTAATTAAATTCATGCTCCCCCTCCGCTCTTGCCTTCGTCTGCCCTTTTAAACCCCCATAACACCGTGATCCCATGCTTTGCTGGGCACGATGGGTAGTAGAAAAAGCACCGTGTCGGGCCATGCCTGATGGCAACCCCAGAAAGACCGTGCCATCGTTGCTCAATGTCTCTTCGGCCCAGCCAAGATGCTAGTCCTCATGCAGTTGCCTGAGAGACCTGCAATTCTGTTGAGTTGTCAGAGCAACGAAGCGCGGGAGGCGGGACCCAGGAACCTTGTCAGGAGACGCCACAAGTCGCTCGACCTCACTCCAGGAGAGGCGTGTGCCGATCCGAGAGGGGCATTATGGGAAAAGCGCCAACTTTTCCCACAATGCCTATCTTCTTTGAGTCCCTCGGGAGTAGGGCAGCATAGAAGAACCAATAATAAAATAAATAAAATAAACCAAGATGTAAAAGTCTGGATGGGAGTCAACAGGCTCAAACTAAACCCAGACAAGACCGAGTAGATGTGGATATTGCCTCCAAAGGACCAGGTAGATCGTCCCTCCATAGTCCTTGGGGGAGAAAATGTAATCCCTGCAGAACGGGTTCGCAATCTGGGTGTCCTCCTAGACCCACAGCTGAGATTAGACCACCACCTGACAGCTGTGGCTAGGGGGACCTTTGCACAGGTTCGCCTGGTGCACCAATTGCGGCCCTATTTGGAGCAAGAGGCTCTACTCACGGTCACTCATGCCCTTATCACCTCACGGCTTGATTACTGCAACGTGCTCTACATGGGGCAACCCTTGAAGAGTGTTCGGAGACTGCGGTTAGTCCAGAATGCAGCTGCGAGAGCTGTTGTGGGTGCCTCAAGGTACACCCACACTGAGCCCATCCTTCGCCAGCTGCACTGGCTTCCGATTGGTCTCCGGACGCAATTTAAGGTGTTGGTTCTTACCTTTAAAGCCCTATATGGCTCAGGACCAGTTTATCTGCTTGACTGTCTGCTACTGCATTCCTTTGAGTGCCCTGTGAGATTGCACAGGGTCGGCCTCCTCCAGGTCCCGTCAGCTAGACAATGTCGGCTGGCGGGTCCGCGGGGGAGGGCCTTCTCTGTAGCGGCTCCGACTCTTTGGAACCAACTACCTCCCGAGATCCGTATTACCTCCACCTTACTGGCCTTCCGGAAAGAGCTTAAGACCTGGCTTTTCCGGCAGGCATGGGGCCAATGACCCGAAGATGTGGTCTTGTTAGATCGGCCCAGGTATGCATGTTGGAGTGAAAGTCCTTTTTAAATAATGTATTGTACTTTTTAATATGCTTTTAAATTGTTTGTATTGATTGTTGTTTCTGTGCCTTACTGGGAGCCGCCCAGAGTCCCTCTGGGAGTTGGGCGGCATAGAAATTCCAATAAACTAAACTAAACAAACTAAAACCTCTTTCCTGCAACCTCCGAAAACCTCTTACTCCTTCCTCCAGCTGCAACCTGACCACCATTGCTATAATTTGTCTCGCTTTCCTGGTTCTCCTTTTCAGTTGCTTCCCATGGTCTGTAGGTTGCCATGGCAACGCAGCAGGCCGCTGGCTCCATCCTCCGGCCTCCTTACTCCGGTATCAGGCCGCTATGCGATCGCCTCGTATTACAGAAGCCTTTATTTTTCTCGCCCCCATGGTGCCAGCTGCAGACAGGGCCTCCTTTAACCAGGATTTAAAGCTATTATACTAAAAGCAAAGCCTCCCTGAAAGCTAATGAGAGGGAACCGGTGCATGTACAGAGTGCTTTTTCCTGCCTTTCAGCATCCTGCGTTTGCAAACTTGAAAGAATCCAGTCTCGCAAATCTGGGGTGTGAACCCCACTCCAGGGCTTCCTTTGAATCTGGAGCAGGGTCCCCAGGAGCCGCCTGCCCCAGCCTGCTTCCAAAACCACTAGCCTCTGAGCACGTGAAGGGAACCTTTCTAAGGAATATGCATTTAGCCCTATAGAGAAAGGTTAAATGGTAGAATCTCTAAATTAACACAGGCACCTTTTCCACCAATAATTCCGACTTAATTCCGGATCCTAGTTTCCAAATACCGCAGCTCTTATAATCTGGGGTCTTCTAAACAGGGGTCTCCAACCTTGGCAACTTTAAGACTTGTGGACTTCAACTCCCAGAACTCTGGTTGCCAAGGTTGGAGATCCCTGTTATAAACTCTAGAAAGAGTGCAGAGAAGAGCAGCAAAACTGATTAAGGAACTGGAGGCTAAAACATATGAAGAACGGTTGCAGGAATTGGGTATGTCTAGTTTAATGAAAAGAAGGACCAGGGGAGACATGATAGCAGTGTTCCAATATCTCAGGGGATGCCACAAAGAAGAGGGAGTCAAACTATTCTCCAAAGCACCTGAGGGTAGAACAAGAAGCAATGGGTGGAAACTAATCAAGGAGAGAAGCAACTTAGAACTAAGGAGAAATTTCCTGACAGTTAGAACAATTAATCCGTGGAACAGCTTGCCTCCAGAAGTTGTAAATGCTCCAACACTGGAAGTTTTTAAGAAGATGTTGGATAACCATTTGTCTGAAGCGGTGTAGGATTTCCTGCCTAAGCAGGGGGTTGGACTAGAAGACCTCCAAGGTCCCTTCCAACTCTGTTATTCTATTCTATTCTATTCTATTCTATTCTATTCTATTCTATTCTATTCTATTCTATTCTATTCTACTCTACTCTACTCTACTCTACTCTACTCTACTCTACTCTACTCTACTCTACTCTACTCTATTCTATTTATTTACATTCTGTCAGGTTGTATGTTGTTTCTCTGTGTCATATAATACATTATATGTGGGTATTTATGCATAATTTTGTATTAATTTATCCTGTCATGTTTATGTAGTGTATATTGTAGGAGGTGACCCTTTGAGAGCTGTATACACCAAAATTTCATTTTAATGTTTGCCGATGAGTGTACATTCAAAGTGACAATAAAGATATTCTAAGTCTAAGGTTGGTGTGGATCCTTAGCAACTCCATAAAACAAACAGTAACGTAACATAACGTAACGTAACGTAACGTAACGTAACGTAACGTAACGTAACGTAACGTAACGTAACGTAACGTAACGTAACGTAACATAACAGGGGTGGGATTCAGACGGTTCGGACTGGTTCAGGTGAACTGGATGTTAATTTTAATCTGATTCGCTGAACAGATTGTTCCAAGGACTGGCTGACCCTGCCCACCCCTCCCCTCCCCTCCCCTCCCAGGAGTCTCCATGTGGCCCGTTTTGGATGCCAGGTAAGTGCAGGGTGTGTGCGGAGGCTCTGGGAGGGCGAAAAACGGGCCTACCAGAAGTACCGGAAGTCCAGAAATGGGCCTGTTTCTGGCCTCCGGAGGGCCTCCAGAGCCTGGGAAAGGCCATTTTCGCACTCCTGGAGGCTCGAGGAAAGCCTCCGGAACCTGGGGAGGGCAAAAAACAGGCCTACCGGAAATACCAGAAGAACCGGAAGTCTGGAAACAGGCCCATTTCCGGCCTCCGGAGGGCCTCCGCTGCCCGGGCAGGCTGTTTAAGAGGTGTGGACTTCAACTCCCAGAATTCCCCAGTCAGGGGAATTCTGGGAGTTGGTCCAGGCCTCTTAAAGTGACCCAGACTTTGAAACGCTGCTCTGGACTGTTCTGTAAAACGACATTTGATTCACAGGGGTTATTTTAGTCATATTGACAACTTTGCAATCAATTCTATCCAATCTCGTATTGCAAGCATCCCGACTTCTCTCAAATATTCACCAGCACCCCGTGTCATGTAGCTACCGCCCCTGCTAAAACTAACGGCGTAGAATGGATAGAACCTTCACTGCCAGAGGCAATCTATCTTCGATTGTACCAGCCGATCGCCAGGGAAAGTTCCAGATGTCAGATGCCACAGAAAAGTCACTAAAAAAAGACAGCGTCAAGTTACCTCTCTCCGATAAACAGAGTCCGGTTGATGGTCAGCATCCGTTGAATATGGAGGCGCTCGGCCCCGCCGTCCTGGCCGGCGAACCGGCCGAGTCCGTTGCCCACAAACACCGCATATTGCTTCACGTCTGCAGGAAATCAAAGGAAAGACGGGTGGGAAGTCACAGGTAGTTCTTAACTTACGACCACAACAGAGCCCAGCATTTCTGCTGCTAAGTGAGACTGTTGTTAAGTGAGCTTTTTGCCTCATTTTACGGCCTTTCCCATAGCAGTTGTTAAGTGAATCACTGTAGTTGTTAAATTAGTAATCCGGTTGTTAAGCAAACCTGGCTTTCCCCATTGACTTCGCTTGTCGGAAGGGCACAAAAGTGGACCACGTGATTTCCGAGACACTGCAACCGTCATAAATATGAGTCACTTACCAAGTGTCTGAATTTGGATTACGTGATCATGGGGATACTGCAACGGTCATAAGTCTGAAAACCAGTCATAACTCACTTTTTTAGGGCTGTTGTAACTCCGAACAGTCACTAAATGAACTGTCATAAGTCAAGGACTACATGTATTGGGCAATTCTCAAAGGAATCCTAGTCTAGTTATCCAACCTCGGAGAGAGGAAAATCCAAGGTGTTCTTTGATGAGTGTAGGATCAGGTCTGGACTGAAATCACTGCTTCTCCTCCATGCAAAGTTGTAATAGACTGTGAGAATGGCCTTGGGAGACAGAAGGAAGAGCTGGAGATAAGGCAACAATTGGATAAGAGGCCGCTGGGACTGAATGGAGGGGTGGATAATGTCTTGGGGGGAGCCTCCAGAGGTGGTATTCAGCCGACTTGGACCGGTTCGGGCAAACCGGTAGCGGAAATTTTGAGGAGTTCGGAGAACCGGCAAATACCACCTCTGGCTGGCCTCCTGCTCCCGCCGTTCCGTGTCCTATATGCCCTTGTTTTTTAGCTCAGCTGATTCGCGCGGCAGAGCGGATTGCCGCGCCTCAGCTGAGCTAAACAACAGCTCAGCTCACCAGCGCTGACACTGAGGGCGGCCTTTGAGTGCTACACACGTGCGCAAAGCGCGCGTTAGGCCCATGCGCAAAGCGCTCTCTCATAGAACCGGTAGGAACAGATTTGGAATCCCACCACTAGGACCCTCCCTAGTTTCTTGGGGTGCATAGCGGGGGGAACTTTCAGATTTGCAAGATCCTGTTAATGTCACCAGTTGGAAAAAACCCCAAATGGCAAACCTCTCCCGCCGGGCACTTACAGTCCTCCAGAGCGACGCTGATGGGCCCGGATTCTTCGGGGAAGTGGGCGCGAGACGTCCTCTCCAGCAGCAGTAGGAAGACGAGAGGCAGGCAGGCGGGGCTCATGGCTTCCATGCAGCGTGCCCTTCGCACCCCTGAAAAATGCAAAGGATAGGAAGAATATTAAGCTCTTAGGCCAACAAACTCAATACTACACCACCGTATCGCTTGGGGACAAACCCAAACCCAAATAAAGATAGATAGCATCCGAATAGCTTGAACCCCGGGCCACACCGCGCACCTACGCTTTGTTGTTGATTCGTTTCCAAAATCCACCCAACTGCCTGTCTTGCCTCCCCCTTCCTCTTTCCCTTAGCGGTTGGCTGCGGGAATGAAGATGCCAGTTGCTAAGATAGATCTCCCCTCGAAT
Organism: Diadophis punctatus similis; assembly: GCA_023053685.1. Classification (NCBI taxonomy): domain Eukaryota; kingdom Metazoa; phylum Chordata; class Lepidosauria; order Squamata; family Dipsadidae; genus Diadophis; species Diadophis punctatus. The sequence continues at coordinate 739,515 of JALIGW010000081.1, forward strand.
GACCCCCGTGTCCGACCAATTTATCATCTGATTTCTACTTTCCCGGCCTTTCGCCCGCTGCCTCCCGGTTTTCGTTTGAATTCCACTGGGAAAATTTTTAAGCTCACTTGGTTTGATGGAAGTGAAGAACAGGGGTCAATTCTCTCTCTCTCTCTCTCTCTCTCTCTCTCTCTCTCTCTCTCTCTCTCTCTCTCTCTCTCTCTCTCTCTCTCTCTCTCTCTCTCTCTCTCACACACACACACACACACACACACACACACACACACACACACACACACACACAAACTTTTTATTAATTTTCTATTGTTTACATTTGTTAGTGCTTAATAGACATCGTGTTGTCTGGATATTTAATTTGCTTAACAATACAGATTGCATTCTTAATCTCTACCCCTTTTTCCCAACCACTAGTAAAATAAGTTCCACGTCTGATAATATTCTGTCTCTTCTTTCTGTTTAATTTTCAATGTACGTCTATCCATTTCTGCACAATCTAGTACCGTGATGGCGAACCTATGGCACGAGTGCCACAGGTGGCACGCGGAGCCATAGCGGAGGGCATGCGAGCGTTGCCCACCGGCAAACCGGAAGTGCGGAAAAACGCACTTCCGGTTTGCTGGTGAGCTGTTTTTTGCACTCCGGAGGGTTCAGGGAAGCTCCCTGAAGCCCCGGAATGCAAAAAACTACAAAACGGACAAACCGGAAGTGCGGAAAAACGCACTTCCGGTTTGCCGGTGAGCTGTTTTTTGCACTCCGGAGGGTTCAGGGAAGCTCCCTGAAGCCCCGGAATGCAAAAAAAACGACGAAATGGACAAACCGGAAGTGCATTTTTCCGAACTTCCAGTTTGCCCGTTTCGTCGTTTTTTACCGTCCCAGGCTCCGGTAAGGCTTTTGCGCGGGGGGTGGGGGTGTGTGCGCATGCGCAGGGGGCAGCATGGGGGGTGTTGTGCGCATGCATGGGGGGGAGGGAATGGTTGTGGGCATGCGAGCGCGCGCTAGCGCGCAGACCCTCCCTTTTTGGCACACGAACCTAAAAAGGTTCGCCATCACTGATCTAGTATCTTCCTAATTATCCCTTCGTCTAGTGGCGTTTCTTAATTTTTCCAATATTTTGCGAATAAATAGAATAACAGAGTTGGAAGGGACCTTGGAGGTCTTCTAGTCCAACCCCCTGCTTAGGCAGGAAACCCTACACCACTTCAGACAAATGGTTATCCAATCTCTTCTTTAAAACTTCCAATGTTGGAGCATTCACAACTTCTGGTGGCAAGCAGTTCCACTGGTTAATTGTTCTGTCAGGAAATTTCTCCTCAGTTCTAGGTTGCTTCTCTCCTTGATTAGTTTTCACCCATTGCTTCTTGTTCTACCCTCAGGTGCTTTGGAGAATATAATGCTCGCTGCTGTTAAGACATGCAATATTAAATATCTACTTTGTTTTATCAAGTTTTTCTGGTATTGTGCCTAATGAAAACAGTTCAGGTTTAAAATCTATATGTTTCCCTATCATCTTTTTTCTATTCACCTATGTATTTTTGCCCATTTTTTTTGATTTTACACAAGTCCCACCACATACGATAAAATGTGCCCGTTTTTTGGTTACATTTCCAATTCTGATATTGCTGTTTTCGGGGAGTTAAGCCTTGCACCCTGGGCCAAAATACCATCCATCCAGAAAGGTGCATAAATGCCTTTTTATTTATGCATAAGTAAGAAGTAAGTTTCCCACAGGTACAAGGTGGAAAGATCCTTAGAAATGGGAGAAATATCTTTATTCCACTCATGCTAGCTGAGGAATTCTGGGAGTTGAAGTCCATGCACCTAAAAATTGCTAAGGTCAAGAAACACTACCATATAATTTAATTTAATTTAATTTAATAGACGTTCTTATAGGCCGCCCAATCCCGTGGGACTCAGGGCGGCGTACAACAGAATAAGAAGCGTACAATAAAAACAATTATCATAATTTAAAATTAAAGGCATAGTTAAAACAATTATAAAAACAACATTCAAGGGGGGAATCTGATCTTCCTATATAAGTAGACATTAACTTACAACAGTCGGTTTAGGGACCGTTCAAAGTTACAACGCCTCTGAAAAAAGTAACTTATGACCATTCTTCACACTTATGACTGCCGCAGCATAGAGTGGTGAAGTGACCTAGAGGTGGAGCTCTCGCCTCACAATCAGGAGGCTGTGAGTTTGATCCTAGGTAGAGGCAGATATTTATATCTCTGGCCACAATGAGAATATATCTGCTGAACAAAACTCCGCATTGGCGACAGGAAGGGCATCCGGCCAGTAAACGCTCTGCTCCATTCAGTTGCCCTGACTCCACCCTGCAAGGGATTATGGGGTCATTAAAAGGAGATGATGATGATGATGATGATGATGATGATGATGATGACAACTGTCGCAGCATCTCCATGGTCACATGATCAGAATTCAGACGCTTGGCAACTGACTCATATTTATGACGGTTGCAATGTCCCGGGGTCACGCAATCTCCTTTTGCGTCCTTCTGACGCAATCTGGGGAAGCCAGATTCACTTAACATCCGTGTAACTTAAAAACTGTAATGATTCACTTAACAGCGGTGGCAAGAAAGGTCGTAAAATGGGGCAAAACTCACTTAGCTGTCTCGTTTAACAACGGAAATTTTGGGCTCAAGTGTGGTCGCAAGTCGAGGACCAGCTGATGCCACTTATGCGATGATGCCAACACACATGTGCCTCGTGTCCCCGCATGTAACTCAGTTTTGCTGGAAAAAAAAGTGCTATTTTTAAGAAAACCAGACGAAGTCCTGCCTGCAAATATATTTTAAGATATCAATTTAGAAGTAGTCCTGTTAAATTCGTTAGGACCCATTTTCCTCCAAATGAATAATTAGTGGTTTGCAAATTCCTCCTTGCAAAATCACTGGCAAGTCATCTGTCAGTCAAAAACAGACACACGGGAGACCATCTGTTACTGCAGTGATGGATGGATTGATTACATGCCATCACGTTTTTTAAAAGATTTTTTTTATCCCGCCTTTATTATTGTCAGAAATAACTGTAGGTGGTGAACATCTTTAACGCGCCTTCTGCCTCTTAGCTTCCCCACAACAGTCCTGTGAGGTGGGTTGGGCTGAGAGAGAGAGAGCGACTGGCCCAAAGTCACCTGGTTGACTTTCATGCCTAAGGCGGGACTAGAATTCACTGTCTCCTGGTAATTGGCCCGAAGTCAACCAACCAGCTTTCATGCTTAAGGCAGGACTAGAACTCCCAGTCTCTTTGTGATTGGCTCAAAGTCACCCAGTTGGGTTTGATGCCTAAGGCGGGACTAGAACTCACTGTCTCCTGGTGATTGGCCCAAAGTCACCCAGGTGGCTTTCATATTTAAGGCAGGACTAGAACTCACACACCCCTGGCTACTGGCCCAAAGTCACCTAGCTGGCTTTCATGCCTAAGGCGGGATTAGAACTCCCAGTCTCTTTGTGATTGGCTCAAAGTCACCCACCTGGCTTTCATGCCTAAGGCAGGACTAGAACTCACACACCCCTGGCTACTGGCCCAAAGTCACATAGCTGGCTGTCATGTCTAAGGCAGGACTAGAACTCACCGTCTCCTGGTCATTGGCCCAAAGTCACCCAGCTGGCTTCGATGCCTAAGGCAGGACTAGAACTCACACACCCCTGACTACTGGCCCAAAGTCACACAGCTGGCTTTCATGTCTAAGGCGGGACTAGAACTCACCATCTCCTGGTGATTGGTCCAGAGTCACCCAGTTGGCTTCCATGCCTAAGATGAGACTAGAACTCACCATCTCCTGGCCACTGGCCCAAAGTCACCCAGATGGCTTTGATGCCTAAGGCAGGACTAGAACTCACATACCCCTGGCTACTGGCCCAAAGTCACCCAGGTGGCTTTCATGCCTAAGGTGGGACTAGAACTCACTGTCTCCTGGTGATTGGTTCAGAGTCATCCAGTTGGCTTCCATGCCTAAGATGAGACTAGAATTCACCATCTCCTGGCGACTGGCCCAAAGTCACCCAGCTGGCTTTCATGCCTAACGCAGGACTAGAACTCACATACTCCTAGTGATTGACCCAAAGTCACCCAGCTGGCTTTCATGCCTAAGGCGGGACTAGAACTCCCCATCTCCTGGTGATTGTCCTGGTGCCCAACCACTGAACCAAACTAGCCTTCGATTGCATTGAGTAGGGGGAGACTGGAATGGGAAGGGTCTGAACAACACTGGTTTTCTTCCCCACTGAGAAGACACCGAAATGCGTGCAGACAAGAGCGAAGGAAGAGAAAGCGTCGTTTTCCCTCCCCCGGTGCACTACCTGACGGCGGATTGCCGCGAGAACTAATGAAATCAGCAAATTGAGGACAAACAAAAGGAAAATATTTCATCAGGCATCGCATAATCTACTTAGGGAGTTCCACCGCCTTGAGAGGTGTAATAGATACTTTCCAAAGAAGCTTCGTAAGTGAGTTTCGCGATCGGATTACCGTTTGATGGGCAGCACCTGGCTAGTTGAGATTTGGTCCTTGCTGCTTGCTCTCCATCCCAAGGCAGACTGACAGAGCTGAAAAAGGACCTTGGAGGTCTTCTAGTCCAACCCGCTACTACAGCAGGAGACCTTATCCCATTTCAGACAAATGGTGGTCCAATCTCTTCTTAAAAACCTCCAGTGATGGAGCATCCACCACTTCTGGAGGCAAGCAGTTCCACTGGTTAATTGTCCTCGCGGACAGGAAGTTTCTCCTCAATTCAAGGTTGCTTCTCTCCTTGATTAGTTTCCATCCGTTGCTTCTTGTCCTGCCTTCTGGTGCTTTGGAAAATAAATTGACCCCCTTCTTCTTTGGGGCAGCCCCTCAAATATTGGAAGACTGCTATCATGTCAACGACTACTTCAGCTTCAACCACAACAATACACGAGCACACAACAGATACAAACTCAAAGTGAACCGCTCCAAACTTGACTGTAGAAAATATGACTTTAGCAACAGAGTGGTAAATGCCTGGAACTCACTACCTGACTCTGTGGTTTCGTCACCAAACCCCCAAAACTTTTCCCTTAGACTGTCCACTGTTGACCTCACCCGATTCCTAAGAGGTCAGTAAGGGGCCTGCATAAGTGCACCAGCGTGCCTACCGTCCCTGTCCTAATGTTCCCTCTTATCAGTACCCATCTTATGTATAAAAACAATGTTATATGTATGTATATTACCAACACGTACTTGACAAAAAATAAATAAATAAAATAAATAAAATAAATGTCAGCCCTAGTCAAAACAAAAAAAGATTTTGAGATTTTGAGAAGAGCAACTTAGGTGATTAAAGGCCTGGAGACTAAAACATATGAAGAACGGTTGCAGGATTTGAGTTTGGCAAGTCAAGAGAAAGGAAGGACTAGGGGGGACATGACAGTAATATTCCAGTATTTGAGGGGCTGCCACAAAGAAGAGGGGGTCAATTTATTTTCCAAAGCACCTGAACGCTAACAAGAAACAATGGATGGAACCAATTGCAGGAACTGGGCATGGCTAGTCTAGTGAAGAGAAGGACCAGGGGAGACATGATAGCAGTCTTCCAGTATTTGAGGGACTGCCACAGAGAGGAGGGGGTCAAGCTATTCTCCAAAGCACCCGAAGGCCGGACAAGGAACAATGGATGGAAACTGACCAAGGAAAGATTCAACCTGGAAATAAAGAGAAATTTCCTGACAGTGAGAACAATCAACCGATGGAACAGAAGTTGCCTTCGGAAGTTGTGGGAGCTTCATCACTGGAGGCTTTCAAGAAGAGACTGGACCACCATCTGTCAAAACGAAGGGTAGGGGGCTGGACTAGATGACCTACAAAGTCCCTTCCCACTCTGTTATTCTATGCTCTAATCAAGGAGAGAAGCAATCTGGAAATTAAGGAGAAACCTCTTAACAGTGAAGAACAATTTTAACCAGAGGAACTGCTTGCTTCCAGCCGTTGTGGCTGCTCCATCAATGGAGGTTTTTAAGAGGAGATTGGAGAACCATTTGTCTGAAATGGTATATTGTCTCCTGCTTCAGCAGGGGGTTGGACTAGAAGACCTCCAAGGTCCCTCCCAGCTCTATTCTACTGTGTTTCTAGTCCTTCTGCTTGCTAGACTAGCCTTCAAGCAAGACATCCTTTGTCTGTGACTTGGGTCCTTTCCGGCCAACTCAAATCTCAAATGGCAACATTCCTACAGTTATATGTTTTTTGTATTCCACGTTCTCCTTTTAAGAAAGATTCTGCTCTCTGTTATGGAAGCTTGGGGACACCTGTCCTGTTTCCAAGCCATGTTTTGATGTTCCGTTGACTGCAGGTCACAATGTCCTGATCAATAAAACCTGTCAAGATCTCCTTGAGGGATCTGACTGAAGATCGATCTCCTCATACCAGAAATCAAAGCCCGGTTTTGCTCCGCAGTTCCATGCACCGAAACATGGTGAGGCTGGGTCACTCACACGCCGCTTCCCAAATAAATTGATATTTCAATAATTTATTCCCCACACCCCTGCCAATTCTCCTCTCCTCTCCTTTAAGGCAGGAAGGGTGCCATTAAATCCCAATTGTCCCTTTTCGTTCACAGGTATAAGCGATGGGAGGTGACAGCTAAAGAGAGAAAGAAATAATATTTTTTTTTAAAAAAAAAAGGTCCAGGAGGCCCTTTTAACTAGATAAAGAACTAGAAAAGGAGATATCATTTATTTTTTTAATTTGCTCATTGAATTTCAATGCAGCCCATCTCACCCTCAGGCGGCTCCTTGGGTCTGTCACGATATGTGAATATTGCCAGTTTGTGCACCTCTATGTTTTCTAAGGTTTCCTGTATTTATGATCAAGTAGACATGTGATATGTTATACTACGCATGCGTGCATTCCAGGAGTTTTTTTTGTCAACTCCCATTTCTTTCCTTCTCTTCTCCATTTCTGCCGAAGGCAGACGTGACTTCATTAGCTGACAAGATGTAGCTTATTAAGGGTCTATTTTATTATTTTTGTACTGAAATAAATATTTTGTTAATTAGCTTTGAATCTCGGTTTTATTTTCTAATGCGAATGACTTCAAAGAAGCAAGATCCAAGATCGCCTCTGATAGGAGAAATTCCTATCTTGACAGGGTCTATATAGAAATTGCCTCACAATCAGGAGGTTGTGAGTTCGATCCTAGGTAGAGGCAGATGTAGGGTCTCCTGCTTGGGCAGGGGGTTGGACTAGATGACCTGCAAGGTCCCTTCCAACTCTGTTAATCTGTTAAGAATATTGGACGTGGGGAAATTCTGTATAAGTCTGAAGGTGGGGAAAGTATATTTTGGTCGAGTGGTGAAGGCACCAGGCGAGAAACTGGGAGATGAAGAGTTCTAGTTCTGCCTTAGGAATGAAAGCCGGCTGGGTGACTTTGGGCCAATCATCAAGAGAGAGTTCTAGTCCCACCTTAGGCATGAAAGATGGCTTGGTGGCTTTGGGACAATCACCAGGAGACAATGAGTTTTAGTCCTAACTTAGTGATGAAAGCCAGCTAGGGGGCTTTGGGCCAATCACTAGGCGACTGTGAGTTCTAGTCCCACCTTAGGCATGAAAGACGGCTGGGTGTCTTTGGGCCAATCACCAGGAGACAGTGAGTTCTAGTCCCGCCTTAGGCATGAAAGCCAAATGGGAGACTTTGGGTCAATCACCAGGAGACGGAGAATTCTAGTCCTGCCTTAGGCACGAAAGCCGGCTGGGTGACTTCGGGCTAGTCCCGTCTCTCTCAGCCCAATCCACCTCATAGGGTCGTTGTGGAGAGAATAGGAAGAAGGAGTATTAGATATGTCCAGCACCTTGACTATCGTGATACGAAGCATGGAGCATGGAGGAGATCAGCCCTTCCAAGTGGAAAGTTAAGACGCACGAGGCTTAACAAGGTGACATCTCCTTTCAGCCAAAAATCCACTCCTGATGATTTCCTGAAACTCCACAGAAACAGTTTTCGCACCCTTCTGTGATGGCGAACATATGGCACGCGTGGCACAGGTGGCACGCAGAGCCCTCTCTGCGGATACGCGAGCTGTCACCCAGCTCAGCTCAATCACGCATGCGCGTGTGCCTCCCGCCAGCCAGCCGATTTTCTGGTATCTGCCGCGCATGTGCAGAGGGCGGGGCGTATCCCCAGGCTCCGGAGGTTTTTTTCAAGCCTCCGGGAGGGAGAAAACGGCCTCCCACAGGCTCCGGAGGCCCTCCAGAGGCCGGAAACGGCCCCATTTCCAGACTTCTGGAACTTCCAGGAGGCCCGTTTTTTCGCCCTCCCCAGGCTCCGGAGGCCTTCCTTGAGCCTCTGGGAGGATGAAAACGGCCTCCCCCGTTCTTCGGAGGCCCTCTGGAGGGGGCGGGGGAGCATGGGGGGGTCACGCACGCACGCGCGGGGGGTGTCGCACGCGCATTGCATTATGGGTGCTGAGAAAAAGGTTAGCCATCACTGTTCTAAGGGATGCTGTCCACCTCCACCTAACCTAGAGATTTCCTGTTGGCCTCCCATCCCTGATCAAGAAAGACCATGGATCATCAAATGTGTATGGGCTCTTAACAACCACATAGGTGGATTTTGTCCAGGAAGATCTCTTCCTCAACTCTTCAGACCTTCGATGGTCCATTCACCACCTCTGTAAAAAGTCCACTCCGCCTTCTCGTTGGTTGTCCTTTTCTTTCTTTCTTTCTTTCTTTCTTTCTTTCTTTCTTTCTTTCTTTCTTTCTTTCTTTCTTTCTTTCTTTCTTTCTTTCTTTCTTTCCTTCCTTCCTTCCTTCCTTCCTTCCTTCCTTCCTTCCTTCCTTCCTTTCTTTCTTTCTTTTGGGATTCTTATAGGCCGCCCTACTCCCTGGGGACTCAGGGCGGCGTACAGCATATATAAGAACAGCCAAATACTATCAAAAAACACAATAAGACAATAGTAAAATAGTAATTAAAAAGATAAAAACAACACAAGCAACAATCACAATCACACCGCCTGCAGGAAGGGCCATGTCTTCATGGCTTTCCGGAAGGCCAGCAAGGTGGGGTTGATTCGGATCTCTGGGGGGAGTTGGTTCCCTTCCCTTCCCAGTATTAGGGGCTTCTCTAGAAAAATAGACCTTCACATAAAACATCCAACAAGTGATAGTTAGCGTTTGGTCAATGATGTCTCCAGGGAGGGCTTGGGGTTGATGCGTTCAATGATCTATTGACTTGCTTCTTCAGCTCTTCAGAAAATTCCCAGGCGCCTTCTCCAAACCCAACACTGATTTAGCAAGCTTCTTCTGCCAACAACGAAGTCCACTGGGGACATTCGTCTGCCAGGAAAACCTGGCAGTGAGTTGGGAACGCTCTGTGGCTCCATTTTCAAGAGGTTGTGGGCTTTGCACACCCAACGGAAAACACACATCGGTCTTTGTTCATGGTGCTTGGTCAAGAACCAGAAGGACAGAGGACCGAGTGGACGCAATGTTTCTCAACTTTAAGAGATGAGGACTTCAACTCCCAGAATTCCCCAGCCAGCATAGCTGGCTGGGGAATTCTGGGAGTTGATGTCCTCATCTCTTAAAGTTGAAAAACACTGCATTTGGACTATCTGCCAAAATAATCTAGTGTGACCTTTGTGGCTTTCGTTTAGTGACGTCTGAAGTTACAACGGCACTGAGAAAAGTGACCATTTTTCACACTTACGACGGTTGCAGGTCACGTGATTCAAATTCACATGCTTGCTTGTCAACTGACTCGTATATTTATGACGGTTGCAGGGTCACATGATTCCCCTTTTGACCAGCAAAGTCAGCAGTGGGGGGGGGGCAAGGTGGATTCGGTTAACGGCTGTGTAATTCTGTGTAAGATGTTGGATAACCATTTGTCTGAAGTGGTATAGGGTTTCCTGCCTAGGCAGGGGGTTGGACTAGAAGATCTCCAAGGTCCCTTCTAATGCTGTTATTCTGTTCTGTTCTGTTCTGTTCTGTTCTATTCTTATTTTCTATTCTATTCTATTCTATTCTATTCTATTCTATTCTATTCTATTCTATTCTATTCTATTCTATTCTTATTATTTTCTATTCTATTCTATTCTATTCTTATTATTTTCTATTATTTTCTATTATTTTCTATTATTTTCTATTCTATTCTATTCTATTCTATTCTATTCTATTCTATTCTATTCTATTCTATTCTATTCCATTATTCTATTCCATTATTCTATTCTATTCTATTCTATTCTATTCTATTCTATTCTATTCTATTCTATTCTATTCTATTCTATTCTATTCTTATTATTTTCTATTCTATTCTATTCTATTCTTATTATTTTCTATTATTTTCTATTCTATTCTATTCTATTCTATTCTATTCTATTCTATTCTATTCTATTCTATTCTATTCTATTCTATTCCATTATTCTATTCCATTATTCTATTCTATTCTATTCTATTCTATTCTATTCTATTCTATTCTATTCTATTCTATTCTATTCTATTCTATTCTACTCTACTCTACTCTACTCTACTCTATTCTAATTCGCTTAACAACGGCAGCAATTCGCTTAACCACCGTGGGGTAAAAAAGGGTCATAAAACGGGAGAAAACTTCACGACTGTCTTGGAAATTTAGGGCTCAATTTTTGGGCATAAGGAGAGGACCACCTGAACACGCTTTTGATTGGTTTAAAAAATGGCTTTTTACTTCGATTATTAATATCAGTCGATTTGGGCCTCAGAGGCCTCTGTCGCTGCCGGAAAAAAATCTTGCTAATTCTTTCCCTTCTCGCTCAACCAAAACAGCTTCGAAGCCAATGATGCCTGAGACAATCCACACCCAAACAATATCAGATAATTAAATTTGTATTCTTTATCTTGTCCAGAACCGACATCTGTGCCGTCAAAGGACAAACGGAGAGTGAGAAATTCCACCCCTTTTTTTCTAGCTATTTCTGCAGACTCTCCTCATTTTTTAAAATCTAAGAATGGGTACATTTCAAATTCCTGGTGCCCTCTAGAAGATCATGTTCCAAACAGGGCAACTTCAAAGTGTGCCGGCATCTGGAATAGCCAAGCTGGCTGGGGAATTCTGGGAGCTGAAGTCCAAAAATCTTAAAGTTGCTAAGAATCGGGTGGAAACAGAATAACAGAATTGGAAGGGACGTTGGAGGTCTTCTAGTCTGACCCCCCGGTCAGGCAGGAGACCCTATACCTTGTCAGACAAATAGTCTTAAGTTTGTTGACAGAAAAAGATTACCGTATTTTTCGGAGTATAAGACGCACCGGAGTATAAGACGCACCTTAGTTTTTGGGGAGGAAAATAGGGGAAAACAATCTGTCTACCAGGTATTCATCTGGCTAGCATCCTTAGTCTGGTCAGCTTCAGCACATTATTTTATCCCCTGGTTAGGACTTAAAAAAATCCTTCTTCTGAGAGAGTAACAATGAAAGAGCCTGCAAGGTAAGAGCTGGGAAGATAGTTAGCACCTAGTTAGGGCTAGAAAAAAACTTATTCAGAGCAAGTAGAGCAATGAAAAAAACCCTGCAAAGACTTAGGGCTGGAAAAACATTCTTCTGAGAGAGTAACAATGAAAGAGCATGCAAGCCAGTAAGAGCTGGGAAGATAGTTAGCACCTGGATAGGGCTAGAAAAAAACTTATTCGGAGCAAGTAGAGCAATGAAAAAAAATTGCAGCCCTAAGTCTGCAAAGACTTAGGGCTGGAAAAACATTCTTTGGAGAGAGTAACAATGAAAAAGCCTGCAAGGTAAGAGCTGGGAAGATCTGTTAGCACCTAGTTAGGGCTGGGAAAAAAAAGCTACATTTGAAGTATAAGACGCACCCAAATTTTCAGCCACTTTTAGGGAGGAAAAAGGTGCATCTTATACTCCGAAAAATACGGTATAATAATAATAACAGAGTTGGAAGGGACCTTGGAGGTCTTCTAGTCCAACCCCCTGCTTAGGCAGGAAATCCTACACCGCTTCAGACAAATGGTTATCCAACATCTTCTTAAAAACTTCCAGTGTTGGAGCATTCACAGCTTCTGGAGGCAAGTTGTTCCACTGATTAATTGTTCTCACTGTCAGGAAATTTCTCCTTAGTTCTAAGTTGCTTCTCTCCTTGATTAGTTTCCACCCATTGCTTCTTGTTCTACCCTCAGGTGCTTTGGAGAATAGTTTGACTCCCTCTTCTTTGTGGCAACCCCTGAGATATTGGAACACTGCTATCCTGTCTCCCTTGGTCCTTCTTTTCATTAAACTAGACATACCCAGTTCCTGCAGCCGTTCTTCATATGTTTTAGCCTCCAGTCCCCTAATCATTTTTGCTGCTCTTCTCTACACTCTTTCTAGAATCTCCACATCCTTTTTACATTGTGGCGACCAAAACTGAATGCAGTATTCCAAGTGTGGCCTTACCAAGGCCTTATAAATTGGTATTAACACTTCGCGTGATCTTGATTCTATCCCTCTGTTTATGCAGCCTAGAACTGTGTTGGCTTTTTTGGCAGCTGCTGCACACTGCCGCTCCAAACTCGACTGCAGAAAATACGACTTCAGCAACAGAGTGATCAATGCCTGGAATGCACTACCTGACTCTGTGGTTTCTTCCCCAAACCCCCAAAACTTCAACCTTAGACTGTCTACAGTAGACCTCACCCCATTCCTAAGAGGTCTGTAAGGGGCGTGCATAAGCGCACCACTGTGCCTACCGTCCCTGTCCTACTGTCCTATTGTCCTCTTTTATCGGTACTTTTTTACTTAAGTTATGTTTATGCAAACAACTACTATACTGTACATGCTTGACAAAATAAATAAATAAATAAAATAAATATTCAAGAGATCATCCATTAGGACTAGGATAGATCAGGTCTACATATGGAGGTCCAATTAAAAGTGATTTATCGCAGCTGGTACCTACACAGGGGAAATTTCTCAACAAATGATTGGAACTTGCTAGTAGTTAAATGAGGGTCAAAGGAATTCAAGGGAGATTGGATTTAGTTCGCTTGTGGCTACGTAGGGATTCTAGGCTGATAACTCTCTTGACTCCGACCCCAGATTCTGCCATTCTTTCTCCTCCATTAAAGTTGAAAAACACTGATCTAACTGGAAATCTTCCATCAGCGTTACTAGCTGGTAAGCCGGCATCCAAAAAAGTGACTTATGGCCATTTTTCACACTTACGACCATTTGCAGTATCCTCGTAGTCACGTGATCAAAATTCAGACGCTTGGAAACTGATTCATATTTATGACCGTTGCAGTGTCCCGGGGTCATGTGATCACCTTGTGTGACCTTCTGACATGAGGAAGGCCGACTTGCTTAACAACCGTGTTATTAATTTAACAGCTGCAGGGATTCGCTTAACAACGGTGGCAAGAAAAGTTGTAAAAAACGGGACAAAACTCACTTCACCACTGTCTGGCTTCACAACAGAAATGTAGTCAAGTGGTGAAGTGGCCTAGAGATGGAGCGCTCACCTCACAATTAGGAGGCTGTGAGTTCGATCCTAGGTAGAGGCAGATATTTCTCTCTCTGGGCAGAATGAGAATCTATATCTGCTGCGAACTCCGCATTGGTGACAGGAAGGGCATCCGGCCAGTAAACACTCAGCTGCCTTCAGTTGCCCTGACTCCACCCCGCAAGGGATTGCGGGGTCATTAAACAACAACAAAATTGTGGTTGTAAGTCAAGGATTACCTGTAGCTTGTGGGGACATTAACAAAACCGGCTCACAAACAGCTTTGGTTCCAATGGTGCTGTCGGCGACAAAATTTCTCGCCGTTGTCAGGAAGCATCCAAATGAGACATCCCCGTTTTCTCAAAAAACCACCTTCTGGGATGGCAGCCCGGGGGGGGGGGTTCAGAAACATCTGGTGGGGACGGCAGCCACCATGGTGACTTCCCCCACGGGGGAGGGGTGGGCGGAGGAGGTGGGAGAACCAACTTGAGACCGTTTCCAAAAATGGTCTCATGCAGACAATGGAGAAGCAGGTGGCGATGAGTCAGAGATGCGAGCACGAAAAAAGGGAGGAAAAATTTGGAGCCCCGTAGAATGTTCTGTATGGACCTTCTGGTGGATTGGTGTGCCTCATCTTTGCTGGAGGAGTACTCCGGGCATCTTCTGCCCCCTACCACCACAACCCTGTGAGGGAGGTTGGGCAGAGAGGGAGGGGCGGGCCAGGTTACCTCCAGGACCGCATTCTACCTCATACTTCCCTTCGACTGGTTAGGTCCCACAGAGTGGGTCTCCTCCAGGTCCCGTCAACCAAACAATGCCGGCTGGTGGGGCCTAGAGGGAGGGCCTTCTCTGTGGGGGCCCCTGTTCTCTGGAATCGACTACCCTCAGAGATCCGAATTATCCCCACCTTGCTGGCCTTCTGAAAAGCCATTAAAACATGGCTCTTCCTGCAGGCGGGGTGAGTTTGAGACAATTTCACATCTTAGGTCTCCCCCAGGTATGTATGGGTTTGTATGATTTTTAAATTCTTTTTTAAATTCTTTTTAAATTATTATATTGTTTAGTTGTTCTTTAAACGTTGTACGCCGCCCTGAGTCCCCAGGGAGTAGGGCGGCATATAAGAACACTAAAATAAATAAATAAATAAATAAATAAATAAATAAATAAATAAATAAATAAATAAATAAATAAATAAATTCAGCCAATGAGCTTTGACGGAGGAGGGGAGATTAGAATCCGGATCCCGCCATCTCTAGTCCGACATCTCCTCCACCGCCAGACAGCCTTTCGTAGTCTTTATCCAGAAGATGTCAAGGGGACAGCAAGGTGGGGCGGATGCGTCTGAGCCCGAGTATCCATCGGAGGTCAAAAAAGTCAAAATGGCAGCCATGACTGCATGGTTGAGACCCCTGCCCTGCTTTTACCTGCTGTGCGTGTGGGACACAAATAACAACAGAGGTACAGATTTTGTAGTGCATGAATGATCCCGATCTTGACTTTTGGGACTCCTTTTGGGAATGTATTCTTGCAGTAAGGTAGACTGCCTTTGAATATGGAGGAAGTTAGGCTTTTAGCCACCCTGGCTCCTCCTCCTCCTCCTCCTCCTCCTCCTCCTCCTCCTCCTCCTCCTCCTCCTCCTCCTCCTCCTCCTCTTCCTCTTCTTCTTCTCCTCCTCCTCCTCCTCCTCCTCCTCCTCCTCCTCCTCCTCCTCCTCCTCCTCCTCCTCCTCCTCCTTTCTTCTTCTTTGTTGAAAGGCCCCTGGCTGCACTGAATGCCATACTTTAGGTATGCTTTGCTCTTCTATGCTCCACCTAAGATCCCGCTGGATCAATTTCACCCCAATTCTCACATTTGGGGATGGGAGGATCCATTTTCTTTCTCTTAAGCTCCATTTCACACTCACATGGTGGCAAGTGGGGATATTCTGTAATGGTATGTGGGAAAGACCTTGGGAGACAGGTGAAAAAAGACACTCCAAGGGAATGGTCAGATAAGAGACAGCATAGCCCTCAGCTAGATAAGGAGCAAGGCAAGAGACTCAGATGAAACCCTCCCTAGTTTCTCAGGCTGTAAAGGAGATGGCAAGGAGATTTGGCCTTTCAGATTTGCCAAACTCTGCCAACGTAGCTTTTACAATAAAGTGGATTTAGCTTATCCGGTGGTGATCCCTGTCTGGTTTACCTGGCGAGGCTCTCCCCATTGCAGCTATCAAGACTGATCCGCAGGTCAGCGGTTCAAATCTCACTGGCTCAAGGTTGACTCAGCCTTCCATCCTTCCGAGGTAGGTAAAATGAGGACCCAGATTGTTGGGGGCAATATAAAGATACATTGCTTACTGGTGTAAACCGCTTAGAGAGTGCTTGCACTGTGAGGCGGTATATAAATCTCACAAAATAAATAAATAAAATAAATAAATCCTCTTCCATCCCTCGAAATCCGAATTGCAGCATGCTAAACCCTCTCCTCCGTTCTCTCCCCTCGTTTTATATTTAAACAAACAAACAAAAAATCTTCACATTTGTCGGCCTATCCTCCAAGGGGAAACAGCCCTGCTCATTTATTTCTGTCTGAAATCTTTTCCTCGCTACCACATCCCACCCACCCCCTTCCCCACCCCCTTGAAATGCGGTGGCCGGAATGCTGCATTGCCTTGGAAATTGTGCTGTGTGGAGGATTTATATAATGCCATTATGATCCTTGCACCAGATTTATGTAATAGCCTTATAACCAACCTGACATGGCGGCTCATTGTATTAGTCCCCTTTGAACATACCTAATTTATCTGAGACGGGAACTTGCTTAACGGTTGGAAGAAAAAAAAATAACTTCGGAGGACAAATAATCCAGACGGAATTCAAATCCTGCTTAACGGGAGGATGAAACTGAGCCCGAGAAGATCCGTTTGGCGGTATCAGAGACGCTGGGCCTTCTGCGTCCAAAGGAGAGGTTGTGGCAGGGCGGCTCAACATTCTAGTCCTCATCGATTTAAATACAGAGATGATTGAAACTGAATCAATAGTGATGATAATCCAGTACAATCAGTCCAGCCATCTTAAAGCATGCTAACTGGGGAATTCTGGGAAATCACATGTCTTAAAGCTTGTTGGCTGGGGAATTCTAGGAGTTGAAGTCCAATTATCTTTAAGGATGTTGGCTGGGGAACTCTGGGAGTTGAAGTCCAATTGTCTTAAAAGATGTTGGCTGGGGAACTCTGGGAGTTGAAGTCCAATTGTCTTAAAAGATGTTGGCTGGGGAATTCTGGGAGTCGAAGTCCAATTATCTTAAAGCATGCTGGCTGGGGCATTGTGGGGGTTGAAGTCCAATTATCTTAAAGCATGCTGGCTGGGGAATTCTTGGAGTTGAAGTCCAATTGTCTTTAAGGATGTTGGCTGGGGAATTCTGGGAGTCGAAGTCCAATTATATTAAAGCATGCTGGCTGGGGCATTGTGGGGGTTGAAGTCCAATTATCTTAAAGCATGCTGGCTGGGGAATTCTGGGAGTTGAAGTCCAATTGTCTTAAATTGGCTGGGGAATTCTGGGAGTTGAAGTCCAATTGTCTTAAATTGGCTGGGGAATTCTGGGAGTTGAAGTCCACCCATCTTAAAGCAACGCCATGGCACTAAAAATTTTCTATGTAAGAATCAGTTATCAATCAACAGAACTCATAACGGCCTAGTAACATGGGAATCACTCCCAGGTTTCCCACTGCTGCTGAGAACTATGGGGGTTGTAGTCCCACCACATCCATGTGTTGCCAGGATAAAGAGGGTTATTCTAGGCCAGTGATGGCGAACCTATGGCACGCGTGCCACAGGTGGCACGCAGAGCCATATCTGAGGGCACGCGAGGCGTTGCCCTATGTCAGCTCCAGCGCGCATGCGTGTGCTGGCCAGCTGATTTTCGGCCTTCTTTTCGGCCGTTTTTCGCTCTCCCCAGGCTTCAGGGGGCTTTCCTGAACCCTGGGGACGGCGAAAAACGGCCCAGCAGGCCTACCGGAAGACTGGAGGCTTCAGTGAGGCCTGTGCGCATGTGCGGAGGGGCAGCGCGGGTGGTTGTGGGCATGCGCGGGGGGAGGGCATTGCATTATGGGTGTGGGCACATGCGCGCACTCTTTTGGCACCCGAGCCAAAAAAGGTTCGCCATCACTGTCCTAGGCACCGACAGACAAGATACCACTGGGAACTACCATCAAAATTTCGCAAACAAAGGGGAAAATTTCAGCTTTCCACAATGGATGCTCCATGCCCTGCTCCTCCCTTTTCCACTACTGAGAACTCCCACAATCCCCCTTCACCCAGTTGTTGGATGTGGTCTACTCTGCAGGGAGTTTTTCCCCAACCGGAAACGTCTACAGACGGAGAAGACTTTCGGATGTCCAACCACAACTCGTACCAGAAATTCTGTTGGTAAGGAAGACGAGTCACGCCCAACATTTTTTTGCCGCAGCTGTTAAGCAAACCCCTGTGGTCATTAAGTGAATCATGCGGTCGTTAAGTGAATCCGGCTCCCCCCATGGACTTTGCTTGTCGGAGGACAGCCAGGAAGGTCGCAAATGGGGATCCCGTGACCTTGGGATGCCGCAAACTTCAAAAATCCAGTTGCCAAGCGACCAAATTTGGATCACATGACCATAAGGAGGTTGCAACAGTTATATGTGAGAGAACTGGTCGTAAATCAATATTTTCAGTGCCGTTCAAATGGTCACTAAACGAATGGCTGTAAGTTGAGGACTACCTGAGTTTCTCCCGGCTTAGGGAAGGCCTCAGGGCTTCAGGTTGCGGAAAAAATTTCTGTTGCTAAGTGAGACATTTGTTAAGCAAATTTTGCCTCATTTTACGACCCTTCTTGCCACAGTTGTTAAGTGAGTCACTGCAGCTGTTAAGCTGGCAACGCGGTCGTAAAGTGAATCTCTCTTCCCCATTGACTTTGCTCATCAGAGGGTCGCCAAAGAGGGGATCACGTGACTCTGGAACGCTGCGGCCGTCATAACTACGAGTCAGTTGCCAAGCGTCCGAATTTTGATCATGTGACCGCAGGGATGCTGCAACGGTCATAAAGTGCGAAAAAGGGCCATAAGTTGCTTTTCTCAGTGCCGTGGTGCCTTTGATTCATTTAGTGATGTTTCAGTCACTAAATGGATGGTTGTACGTCGAGGACTAACTGCAAAAGGACTCTGGTTATCTTTCCTGAACTTTTGCGAGGCGGTTTTTTTGGGTCCATTTTGGCAGATTGTTCAAGTCAAACTGTTTTTCGTCTCAAGTTAACTCTTAAGTTTGTTGACAGAAAAAGATTATAATAATAATAACAGAGTTGGAAGGGACCTTGGAGGTCTTCTAGTCCAACCCCCTGCTTAGGCAGGAAACCCTACACCGCTTCAGACAAATGGTTATCCAACATCTTCTTAAAAACTTCCAGTGTTGGAGCATTCACAACTTCTGGAGGCAAGCTGTTCCACGGATTAATTGTTCTAACTGTCAGGAAATTTCTCCTTAGTTCTATGTTGCTTCTCTCCTTGATTAGTTTCCACCCATTGCTTCTTGTTCTACCCTCAGATGCTTTGGAGAATAGTTTGACTCCCACTTCTTTATGGCAACCCCTGAGATATTGGAACACGGCTATCATGTCTCCCCTGGTCCTTCTCTTCATTAAACTAGACATACCCAGTTCCTGCAACTGTTCTTCACATGTTTTAGCCTCCAGTCCCCTAATCCTCTTTGTTGCTCTTCTCTGCACACAGTATCGAACTTTAGAACAGAATAGAATAGAATAGAATAGAATAGAATAGAATAGAATAGAATAGAATAGAATAGAATAGAATAGAATAGAATAACAGAGTTGGAAGGGACCTTGGAGGTCTTCTAGTCCAACTCCCTTGCTTAGGCAGGAAACCCTACACTACTTCAGACAAATGGTTATCCAATATCTTCCTAAAAGCTTCCAGTGTTGGAGCATTCACAACTTCTGGAGGCAAGCTGTTCCACTGATTAATTATTCTAACTGTTTAGGAAATTTCTCCTTAGTTCTAAGTTGCTTCTCTCTTTGATTAGTTTCCACCCATTGCTTCTTGTTCTACCCTCAGGTGCTTTGGAGAATAGCTTGGCCCCCCTCTTCTTTGTGGCAACCCCTGAGATATTGGAAGACTGCTATCATGTCTCCCCAGTCCTTCTTTTCATTAAACTAGACATACCCAGTTCCTGCAACCGTTCTTCATATGTTTTAGCCTCCAGTCCCCTAATCCTCTTTGTTGCTCTTCCCTGCACAAAGTATCGAATTTTAGAATAGAATAGAATAGAATAGAATAGAATAGAATAGAATAGAATAGAATAGAATAGAATAGAATAGAATAGAATTGGAAGGGACCTTGGAGGTCTTCTAGTCCAACCCCCTTGCTTAGGCAGGAAACCCTACACCACTTCAGACAAATGGTTATCCAACATCTTCTTAAAAACTTCCAGTGTTGGAGAATTCACAACTTCTGGAGGCAAGTTGTTCCACTGATTAATTGTTCTAACTGTCAGGAAATTTCTCCTTAGTTCTAAGTTGCTTCTCTCCTTGATTAGTTTCCACCCATTGCTTCTTGTCCTGCCCTCAGGTGCTTTGGAGAATAGCTTGACTCCCTCTTCTTTGTGGCAACCCCTGAGATATTGGAACACTGCTATCATGTCTCCCCTGGTCCTTCTTTTCATTAAACTAGACATACCCAGTTCCTGCAACCGTTCTTCATATGTTTTAGCCTCCAGTCCCCTAATCCTCTTTGTTGCTCTTCTCTGCACTCTTTCTAGAGTCTCAACATCCTTTTTACATCGTGGCGACCAAAACTGAATGCAATATTCCAAGTGTGGCCTTACCAAGGCATTATATTTTTTCCCCCTCAAGAAATGACCCAGATTCTGCAAGGCTGTCAGAAGTTTTCTCCGTTCAACCCTGGCCTACTTCGCTTCCGATTTCCAATCCATTTCTCCCCACCTTCCACTTTGGGGTTTTTTGAAGGACTCCCAACCGGGGGACACACTGCAGATCCGAAGCTTTTCAACCCACATGGAACAGAAGGCGGGAAGATGGACAGAGAAAACTCATATTTGTGGGGGGGGGGAGGGGTTTTTCACACACACACACCCTTGTTCCAGTGGAACCGTTTTTTTCTTCCCCAAAAAGGTGACAATGAACATGAAAACACGGATCTCACGCCGATGAGACGGCTGCTATTTCCAGCCGCTAAATTAAAAATAAGAGCCAAATGAATCAGCCATCACCACACCATCTTCATTGTTTCTCCGTTGGCAACACCCGGTTTTTCGCTCCTTCGCCCCCCTCCCCCAAAACCCCCATATCTCACTCAAGAAACAGACCTCGAGAGGAACAGAAGCGTCTTTGGGGGTGTGTGTGAAACTTCAGAAGGACTATGGGGATCGCCTTCATTGGAGAGATAGAGAGATGGATGGATGGATGGACAGACTGATGATAGATGTAGATGTAGATGTAGATAGAAGGGAAGG
Source organism: Diadophis punctatus similis (assembly GCA_023053685.1). Taxonomy (NCBI): domain Eukaryota; kingdom Metazoa; phylum Chordata; class Lepidosauria; order Squamata; family Dipsadidae; genus Diadophis; species Diadophis punctatus. Next base: position 760,454 of record JALIGW010000081.1, read on the forward strand.
GAAGGGGAGGGGAAGGAAGGAAGGAAAATGGATGAATAGGGACGGGAGGGGTAGGGAAGGTAGGGAAGGGAAATGAAGAGAAGGGAAAGGAAACAAAAGGAAAGGAGGAAAGGGAAGGGAGTAAATGGATGAATAGGGAAGGGAAGGAAGGGAGAGAGAGGGAGAGGGAGGGAGGAATGAGGGAGGGAGGGAGGGAGGGAGGGAGGAAGGAAGGAAGGAAGGAAGGAAGGAAGGAAGGAAGGAAGGAAGGAAGGAAGGAAGGAAGGAAGGAAGGAAGGAAGGAAGGAAGGAAGTTCAATGCCACGTGGCTTCCTAAGACGTACTGCAATGGCTTAATATATCTATTCCATTTGCCATCACCCCCCCCCCCTTTTAGAACTGGTGATGTTATCTAGTTGGGTCATGAAACATATGCAAGCAAACAACCAAGCTTAGAGACCACCAAGGACTCCAGTCCTCCTGCTCCTCCTCCTCCTCCTCCTCCTCTTCCTCCTCCTCCTCCTCCTCTCCGCAAACCTCACTCCCTTCTAGCACTAATGATGTTACCTATTTGGGTCATGAAACGTCTGCAAGAAAGCAACCAAGCTTAGAGACCACCAAGGACTCCAGTCCTCCTCCTCCTCCTCCTCCTCCTCCTCCTCCTCCTCCTAAACCTCACTCCCTTCTAGCCCTGATGATGTTCCCTAGCTGGATCACAAAACATCCACAAACCCCCCCCCCCACCAAGCTCAGAGACCACCAAGGACCCCACTTTAACCGCTCGATCCATGAGGGCGTATCCTTCCTAAGTTTCTTTCCCTGACTCTTAACCCACTAGGGGCTCCTGCCTCCAATGGTTTGTTTTAAAGTCCCATTTCTTCCCTTCGTCCCCCAAGGTCCTTGGCTCATTCCCTTATGCTGAATATCCCAGATTAGAATCCTGAACATCCATCGCTCTGCTTGCTTGGGGCTTCTGGGAATTGTAGTCCAAGCATTAAAGAACGAGGGGGAAAAAAAGCAGATTAGAGGGATTCCTTCCTTCCAGCCAGACTTCCTTCCTTGGTCTGCTGAGTCATTGGAAGGCTTTCTGGCAGAGAGAAAGCAAAGAGGAAGGAGGGAGGAGAGAGAGAGAGAGAGAGAGAGAGAGAGAGAGAGAGAGAGAGAGAGAGAGAGAGAGAGAGAGAGAGAGAGAGAGAGAGAGAGAGAGAAGATGGGGGTGGTGGAAAGACATACTCCTTTTGAACCCTGCATCTTGCAGAATCTGTGCTCCGATTTCCGCCTCCTTTCAGCTGTCACAAGAACAGTAAAGATTTGTTGTGTTTTCCACATCGGAGGCCGCTCTGAATAACCCCTTTTCGGGGAGCGAAGAAATGAGCAAAGGTAGCAATTTAAAAACACACGCCCTAGACACAAATATTGATTTTTTTTTAAAAGCAATTAATCCCCCTCCAAGAGGAACCTGCCAAGCCGAAGCGACTGTACCAGTGGTGCGCTGCTACCGGTTCGCCCCGGTTCGGGCGAACCGGTAGCAAAGGTAAGTGGAAACCCATTACTGGACTGTACGCTATGCAACAACATCCCGCTTGCGATGGGATGCCAAGGGTTCCCTTTCCTGCAACCGAAACGACCCCGCCGAGCTCGGCTCAACAATAGCTCGGCTACTGTGTGCGGTGTTAAGATGATTCTTAGTGATACACGGATAGGAAGGCACGTTTTGTAGCGCCGGGTCAATGGTGGGGTCCCGGGTGCTCCCTTGAGTTGGGCCAGTGGTGGGATTCAATTTTTTTTACTACCGGTTCTGTGTGCGTGGCTTGGTGGGCATAGCAGGGGAAGGATACTGCAAAATCCCCATTTCCTCCCGATCAGCTGGGACTTGGGAGGCAGAGAATAGATGGGGGCGAGGCCAGTCAGAGGTGGTATTTACCGGTTCTCTGAACTACTCAAAACAGGGGCAGGTTCCTCTTACCTGCCTACCGGTGCGCTGCGCACGCATCATCTCATTTTGCGTGAGCACACACTCGCTACGCGTGCGCATCCCCTTGCGTGATTTTGCTTCCTGCGCATGCGCGGAAGGAAAATCTTGTGAGGGGGCGCGCGTGTGCATGAGATTTCAGCGATTTTTTGCTTCCATTTTTTGCTTCCACGGAAGCAAAAAATTGCTGAAATCTCGCACGTGCGCGTGTCCCCTCATGAGATTTTGCTTCCACACATGTGCAGAAAGCAAAAAAAGCCCAAAAATTCCAGAAAAAAGATGGCGCCACGTGATGGACCGGCAAAGACGGCACCGGAGTCGTCGCGCGCAAATTGCACAATCAGCGGGTCCCTACCGGAATGGCACACTGGACCGCACCAGTAGGAACCCACCACTGACTAAAAATTTCCGCTACCGGTTCTTCAGAACTGGTCAGAACCTGCTGAACCCCACCTCTGAGTTGGGCGGTTAGCTGGCAGACGCTTCATGACCCAACTAGGTAACCTCATCACTGTTAGAAGGAAATGGGGGGGGCTTGTGGGGAGGAGGAGGAGGAGGAGACTGTGAGGTCCTTGGTGCTCTCTGAGCTTGATTGTTTTCTTGTAGACTTTTCATTATCCAACTAAGTTACATCATCAGTGCTAGAAGGGAGTGGAGGAGGAGGAGAAGGAGGAAGAGGAGGAAGAGGAAGAAGGTCTGTGGGGTCCTTGGTGCTCTCTGAGCTTGTAGATGTTTCATTACCCAACTGGGTAACATCATCAGTGTTAGAAAGGAATGGGATTTGTTGAGAGGAAGAGGAGGAGGAGGAGGATGACGATGACGACGACAACGACAACGACAACGACAACGACAACAACGGGGTCCTTAGTGCTCTCTGAGCTTAGTGGTTTTCTTACAGACATTTCATGACCCATCTAGATAACATCATCAGGGCTAGAAGGGAGTTGAATCTGTCCCCTGTTTATATACATTTGTTTGCCACTACCATCTCAGATAAACAATCAAGCAGTAAACAGCCTAATCAAGGAGCTACTTACAAGAAAACAACACTCCCACAACATTGACTGGGCAAGCCAGTTCCTGGCTGCAGAATTCTGGGAGTTGAAGTCCCCCACCTTCCCATTGTCCGGCTTGAGAAACAGCAGCTTTAGTCCATCAGGCAGTTTTCTGAATGCTTCCTAAAATCCTTGTACTTTCTATTCTGTCGATGCCTTTTTTTGCACGTGTCTCCAAATTCTCCTTCGGCAATAATTCCCCCCCCCCATCTCCTAATTTGTGCTCGCTAGGAGCCAAGCCAAACCTGCTGGCTGGTTTAGAGGGAGAGGAGAGAGCTGGGGTTTTTTTCAGGGAGGGGGAGAATCTTTTCATCTCCTATGGGGGCTGATCCCTTCAGTACCACCGCAACCACACCCTCTGGACTCCTTCCAACTCCTGATTTGCCTCCCCCCCCAGGAACCAAGCTGGATCCCCACCAGGCTTCCTGCCTGAGCAGGGGGTTGGGCTGGAAGACCTCTTAGGCCCCTTCCAACTCTATTATTCTGCATTTGTATTATTTGTATTATTTGTATTATTTGTATTATTTGTATTATCTGTATTTGTATTATCTATCTATCTATCTATCTATCTATCTATCTATCTATCTATCTATCTATCTATCTATCTATCTACCTATCTATCTATCTATCTATCATTTGTCCGTCCGTCCATCCATCTATTGATATCTATCTATCTATCTATCTATCTGTCTGTCTGTCTGTCTGTCTGTCTGTCTGTCTGTCTGTCTGTCTGTCTGTCTGTCTGTCTTTCTGTCTCTGTCCGTCCATCCATCCATCCATCCATCCAAATATCTTCTAAATATCTAAATATCCATCCATCCATCCAAATATCCATCCATCCATCCATCCATCTATCCATCCATCCAAATATCTAAATATCCATCCATCCATCCAAATATCCATCCATCCATCCATCCATCCATCCAAATATCTAAATATCCATCCATCCATCCATCCATCTAAATATCCATCCATCCATCTAAATATCCATCCATCCATCCATCCATCCATCCATCCATCCATCCATCATCCATCCATCCATCTAAATATCCATCCATCCATCCATCCATCCATCTAAATATCCATCCATCCATCCATCCATCCATCTAAATATCCATCCATCCATCCATCCATCCGTCCGTCCGTCCATCCATCCATCCATCCATCCATCCATCCATCCATCCAAATATCTAAATATCCATCCATCCATCCATCCATCCATTCATCTAAATATCCCTCCATCCCTCCATCTAAATATCCATCCATCCATCCATCCATCCCTCCATCTAAATATCCATCCATCCATCCATCCATCCCTCCATCTAAATATCCATCCATCTAAATATCCATCCATCCCTCCATCTAAATATCCATCCATCCATCCATCCATCCATCCATCCATCCATCCATCCATCCATCTAAATATCCCTCCATCCCTCCATCTAAATATCCATCCATCCATCCATCCATCCATCCATCCATCCATCCATCCATCCATCCATCTAAATATCACTCCATCTAAATATCCATCCATCCATCCATCCATCCATCCATCCATCCATCCATCCATCCATCCATCCATCCATCTAAATATCCATCCATCCATCCATCCATCCATCCATCCATCCATCCATCCATCCATCCATCCATCCATCCATCCATCCATCCATCCATCCTTCTGTTATTCTGTTCTCCTGCCACCCATCCAGAGGAATGGAATGGAATTTGTCCCTTGAAGGGGGGGGGAGACCCCCTCCATGGCATTCTCTCTGCCTGGGCCAGCCATTCCGAAAGTTATTAACAGTATAATTGCATTCATTAAAGGCTGGCCCTTCCCTCCCTGAGGGCCGTTGAGTGGTCTCGCCACCTGCACACAAGCCGGGTTTTTGTCTCCACATGGCTCCCTGGGGTCTCTGCCGCAGCTGCCTTCGCCCTTCTCGCAAAGCCCTTTCACGAGCTCAGTGGGATGCAGAGAAAGCCACGCAATCCGAGACTGCCCCCTTCCCTCCTTCCCTCGCACACGTGCGCAAATGCACACTTATGTGCACGCTTCCTGTTTTGGCCCTTGGAATTTCATTGCCTTCCCCCTTGTGTTTTTCCCCACACCCCTTTTTTAAATTCTGGGAGCCCTTTTATTTTTGGCCCCTCTCTGTATTTGGTTAATCCAGGGGTCCCCAAACTTGGCAACTTTAAGACTTGTGGACTTCAACTCCCAGAATTCTCCAGCCAGCTCTGCTGGCTGGAGAATTCTGGGAGTTGAAGTCCACAAGTCTTAAAGTTGCCAAGTTCGAAGACCTCTGATTTAAGTGAAGGGCGGGAGAGAATCGGACTGGATCCCCCACGTGCCTTTTCCTCTGTGTAGTTCGATAGAGACATTGGGCCTAATTCCTGGTTCAAAACCTTCTAAATTCAATCCGGAGGGTTGCAAAAAAAATAAAAT
>JALIGW010000081.1:770899-865899 GCA_023053685.1 Diadophis punctatus similis
AATAAGATAGATAGATAGATAGATAGATAGATAGATAGATAGATAGATAGATAGATAGATAGATAGATAGATAGATAGATAGATAGATAGATAGATAGATAGATAGATAGATAGATGATAGATGATAGATGGATGGATGAATGGATGGATAGATAGATGATGGATAGACAGATGGATAGATAGATGTAGGCAGGTAGGTAGGTAGATGATTGATGGATGGGTGGATGGATGGATAGATGATGGATAGATGGATGGATAGACGGATGGACGGATGGATAGATAGATGTAGGCAGGTAGGTAGGTAGGTAGGTAGATAGATAGATAGATAGAAAATATGGACAGACAAACAGACAGACAGAGACAGTGGTAGATAGATATTGTAGATAGACAGAAGATAGACAGAGATAGGTAGATATATGATAGAGATATAATTGTTAGCAATCGCCCTTAATACTTATATACAGCTTCACGGTGTTTATAGCCCTCCCTAAGCGGTTTGCAGAGTCAGCCTCTTGCCCCCAACAACCTGGGTCCTCATTTTACCGAACTCGGAAGGATGGAAGGCTGAGTCAACCTTCAGCCAGTCAGGATCGAACTGCTGGCAGTGGGCAGAATTAGCCTGCAATACTGCATCCAAACCACTGCATCACCACGACTGGGCCAAATGGCTGTTTAGTCTCTAGGACTAGAACTCCCAGTTTCCTGGTGATCGTCCCAAAGTCACCCAGCTCTGGCTTCCATGTCCAAGGTGGAACTAGAACTCACCTTCTCCTGATGATCATCCCAAAGTCATTCAGCTGGCTTTCATTTCTACGTTGGAACTAGAACTCACTCTCTCCTAGTAATTGGTCCAAAGTCAACCAGCTGGCTTTCATTTCTAAGGCAGAACTAGAACTCACTCTCTCCTAGTAATTGGTCCAAAGTGAACCAGCTGGCTTTCATTTCTAAGGTGGAACTAGAACTCACTCTCTCCTAGTAATTGGTCCAAAGTCAACCAGCTGGCTTTCATTTCTAAGGTGGAACTAGAACTCACTCTCTCCTAGTGATTGGTCCAAAGTCAACCAGCTGGCTTTCATTTCTAAGGTGGAACTAGAACTCACTCTCTCCTAGTAATTGGTCCAAAGTCAACCAGCTGACTTTCATTTCTACGTTGGAACTAGAACTCACTCTCTCCTAGTAATTGGTCCAAAGTCAACCAGCTGGCTTTCATTTCTAAGGCGGAACTAGAACTCACTCTCTCCTAGTAATTGGTCCAAAGTGAACCAGCTGGCTTTCATTTCTAAGGTGGAACTAGAACTCACTCTCTCCTAGTAATTGGTCCAAAGTCAACCAGCTGGCTTTCATTTCTAAGGTGGAACTAGAACTCACTCTCTCCTAGTAATTGGTCCAAAGTCAACCAGCTGGCTTTCATTTCTAAGGCAGAACTAGAACTCACTCTCTCCTAGTAATTGGTCCAAAGTGAACCAGCTGGCTTTCATTTCTAAGGTGGAACTAGAACTCACTCTCTCCTAGTAATTGGTCCAAAGTCAACCAGCTGGCTTTCATTTCTAAGGTGGAACTAGAACTCACTCTCTCCTAGTAATTGGTCCAAAGTCAACCAGCTGGCTTTCATTTCTAAGGCGGAACTAGAACTCACTCTCTCCTAGTAATTGGTCCAAAGTGAACCAGCTGGCTTTCATTTCTAAGTTGGAACTAGAACTCACTCTCTCCTAGTAATTGGTCCAAAGTCAACCAGCTGGCTTTCATTTCTAAGGTGGAACTAGAACTCTCTCTCTCCTAGTAATTGGTCCAAAGTGAACCAGCTGGCTTTCATTTCTAAGGCGGAACTAGAACTCACTCTCTCCTAGTAATTGGTCCAAAGTCAACCAGCTGGCTTTCATTTCTAAGGTGGAACTAGAACTCACTCTCTCCTAGTAATTGGTCCAAAGTCACCCAGCTGGCTTTCATTTCTAAGGCGGAACTAGAACTCACTCTCTCCTAGTAATTGGTCCAAAGTGAACCAGCTGGCTTTCATTTCTAAGGTGGAACTAGAACTCACTCTCTCCTAGTAATTAGTCCAAAGTCAACCAGCTGGCTTTCATTTCTAAGGCGGAACTAGAACTCACTCTCTCCTAGTAATTGGTCCAAAGTGAACCAGCTGGCTTTCATTTCTAAGTTGGAACTAGAACTCACTCTCTCCTAGTAATTGGTCCAAAGTCAACAAGCTGGCTTTCATTTCTAAGGTGGAACTAGAACTCACTCTCTCCTAGTAATTGGTCCAAAGTCAACCAGCTGACTTTCATTTCTAAGGCGGAACTAGAACTCACTCTCTCCTAGTAATTGGTCCAAAGTCAACCAGCTGGCTTTCATTTCTAAGGCGGAACTAGAACTCACTCTCTCCTAGTAATTGGTCCAAAGTGAACCAGCTGGCTTTCATTTCTAAGGTGGAACTAGAACTCACTCTCTCCTAGTAATTGGTCCAAAGTCAACCAGCTGGCTTTCATTTCTAAGGCGGAACTAGAACTCACTCTCTCCTAGTAATTGGTCCAAAGTCACCCAGCTGGCTTTCATTTCTAAGGTGGAACTAGAACTCACTGTCTCCTGGTGATCGGCCCAAAGTCACCCAGCTGGCTTTCATTTCTAAGGTGGAACAAGAACTCACTGTCTCCTGGTGATCGGCCCAAAGTCACCCAGCTGGCTTTCATTTCTAAGGTGGAACTAGAACTCACTCTCTCCTAGTAATTGGTCCAAAGTCAACCAGCTGGCTTTCATTTCTAAGGTGGAACTAGAACTCACTGTCTCCTGGTGATCGGCCCAAAGTCACCCAGCTGGCTTTCATTTCTAAGGCGGAACTAGAACTCACTCTCTCCTAGTAATTGGTCCAAAGTCAACCAGCTGGCTTTCATTTCTAAGGCGGAACTAGAACTCACTCTCTCCTAGTAATTGGTCCACAGTCACCCAGCTGGCTTTCATTTCTAAGGTGGAACTAGAACTCACTGTCTCCTGGTGATCGGCCCAAAGTCACCCAGCTGGCTTTCATTTTTAAGGTGGAACTAGAACTCACTGTCTCCTGGTGATCGGCCCAAAGTCACCCAGCTGGCTTTCATTTCTAAGGTGGAACTAGAACTCACTCTCTCCTAGTAATTGGTCCAAAGTGAACCAGCTGGCTTTCATTTCTAAGGTGGAACTAGAACTCACTCTCTCCTAGTAATTGGTCCAAAGTCAACCAGCTGGCTTTCATTTCTAAGGTGGAACTAGAACTCACTCTCTCCTAGTAATTGGTCCAAAGTCAACCAGCTGGCTTTCATTTCTAAGGTGGAACTAGAACTCACTCTCTCCTAGTAATTGGTCCAAAGTCAACCAGCTGGCTTTCATTTCTAAGGTGGAACTAGAACTCACTCTCTCCTAGTAATTGGTCCAAAGTGAACCAGCTGGCTTTCATTTCTAAGGTGGAACTAGAACTCACTGTCTCCTGGTGATCGGCCCAAAGTCACCCAGCTGGCTTTCATTTCTAAGGTGGAACTACAACTCACTGTCTCCTGGTGATCGGCCCAAAGTTACCCAGCCGGCTTTCACGCCTAAGGCAGGACTAGAACTCACCATATCCTGCTTTTTCGCCCGGTGCCTTAACCACTAGATCAAACAGGTTTTTTTTGGCAGTTGCAGCTTCACATGGGCAACATGCTTGCCGTCGGCCGCCTTTCCAGGCAGCATCGAAGAAAAGTGAAGGGGGGGTGGGGAAGAAACCAGATTTGCTTAACGACCGTGGTGATTCACTTAACAACTCTGCAGCAAACAGGCCATAAAATGAGAGGGCACGGCTCATTTCACCACTGCATTCCTTAGCAAGGGATGTTCTGGCCTGCTGGGGAATTCTGGGAGTTGAAATCCACGTGTACTAAAATGGCCAAGATTGGGAAAACCCGGCCCTCACGTAAGCCAGGTTGAATTCTTGTGGAAGGCCGTTTTCCTCCTCAGTAGATCTTCAAGGGGAGAGAAACACATCCCAGTTGGTGGTGGGGGGATCAAGCTGTCTAGTTTAACTAATATCCAGCCTAAAAAATCAAACCCCGGTCAATGAGAACGTGCGGTAACAGCTGACAATCCATGACTGTGTTAGGCAGCTCACCGCTGGACCACAATTGTGTTTCTACCTAGTTGGAATCGTTCGATGGAAAAAGAGAAATTTTTTCCCCCCTTATCAACCCTAGATTTTACTCAGGGAATCGGAGGTTTGTTCAGTGATGGTTAAAAAGTTCGTGAGTCGGTCATTTTCAAGAAGAGAACTGGGGTGCCATTTGTCAGAAATGGTGTAGGGCTGTGATGGCGAACCTATGGCACGCTTGCCACAGCTGGCACGCAAGCCGTCGCCCAGCTGAACTCCACCGCGCATGCGCGTGTGCCTCCTACCATCCAGCTGATTTTCAGGATGCGCGGGGGCGCGGGGCGCATGCGGGAGATGCACATGCATGCGCGGGGATGGGGGAGTGCGGGGGAGCGTGGGGGGTGCAGCGCCCCCCTGCGGCCCGTTTTTGGTCCCAGGAGGCTGCAGGGAGGCCCACTAGACCCAAAATGGGGGGTGGGGGCACGTGTGCATGCGCAGGGGGTGGGGGGAATGTGGGGGGGGTCATGCACGCAGAGGGGTGGGGGGTCATGTGTAGGGTCGCATTGCACTATGGGTGCCGGTACTCACGCGCGCTATCACGTGTGCGTGCACGCACTGTCTGCACACGATGACAAAAAGGTTAGCCATCTCTGGTGTAGGGTCTCCTGCTTGGGCGGGGGGGTTGGACTAGATGACCTACAAGGTCCCTTCCAACTCTGTTCATCTGTTAATTTTGCAGAACGCCGACAACTCTCCCCTTACACAACCATTCGTTGAGTGACTGTTCAAAGTTACGATGGCACTCAAAAAGGTGGCCCTCGCACATATGACCATTGCAGCATCCCTGTGAGCATGTGATCAAAATTCAGATGCTTGGCAACTGGTTCATATTTATGACCTTTGCTGTGTCACGTGATCCCCTTTTGCGACCTTCTGACGAGCCAAATCAGTGAAGAGAGCCGGATTCACTTAAGAACCGGCTTACTAATTTATCAACTGCAGAGATTCACTGAATAACAGGGGCCAGAAAGGTCATAAAATGGGGGGGAAACTCTTGACTTAACCCATGTCTCACTTAACAACCAAAATGTTGGGCTCCTTTGTGGTGGTAAGTCGAGACTATCTGTATTGGGTTTCCTGCTTGAGCAGTTGGTTGGACTAGGACAGGCGTCAGCAACCTGTGGCTCTGGAGCCGCATGTGGCTCTTTCATCCCTCTGCTGTGGCTCCCTGTGGCTAGTCAGCACCAGAGTTTTGAGAGGAGCTTCCGGTTTGGGGGGGGAGCAGAGCGTGCCAGGAGGAGACTCTATGGCAAAGGGCAGGTTTTCCGGTCAGCTCCACAATTGTAGGGCTTTTGGTTAGGACTGGTGGAGGAGAAAGGCCGCCGCACTAGGAGGAGACTCTATGGTGGGGGAACCAGACTTCCGGTCGGCTCTAGAATTGAGCGGGGGGCTTCCGGTTAAGACCGTTGTGGCTCTTTGAGTGTTTAAGGTTGCCGACCCCTGGACTAGGAAACCTCCAAAGCCCCTTCTTCTGCCATTCTGTTAATGCATGCGCTTTGGTAATGTTGGCTGAGAACGCAAGCGATTTGCCGCGAATGCTGGAGAGATGGTACGATGCCACAAAGACTATTGATTTGAAAATTTTCATGTCTCAAAAGTAGGAAAAGAGAGGGAAGAATTGCAAATTTTACGTCAATGGCGATGTAGAAAGTTAGCACCCACCCCTCTCCTAGAAGAATGAAATATTTTGAGAAATATTAAAAAGGCAGATTATATTTCTGTGGATAAGAAATGGAGAAACATGCTCTTGGAAAGCAGCCCCACCTTTCTTAATAGCCTCCCCCAGCAGACATTTTGTGCCTATTAAGAAAGACTCGGCCAGTCTATCTACAAAACAAAAGAAACTTCGGCTCCAGGGTGATGGGATTAAGACATGACCCTCCAGGACATAATAGGATTAACCCACTAAGACACAGAGCTCACTACATTGCACAATCTCCTAAGGACATTGCATCACCCCCGGCAAACTTCAACCAAACTTAGCTCGGACAAATATGACCCTTACATGGCCCCATGGGAGTCTGACAACAGCCAGCAGAATACATGTATATATTCAGAAAAATATGACAAAGGGGTTGTATATTTAATATTACACATGTTGACAGCAGCAAGAATTGTATTTGCACAATATTAGAAAAACAGGGGAACCCCTACAGATGAAAGCACAATTAAAAAAAAATTAGACTGTGCAGAAATGGATAGGTTAACATTAAAGATAAAGGTTAAAGAGGATACAGAATATTTTTGAACATGGGATTGGTTTTACCAACGGTTAGACAGGAGAGGTAGAAATTAGAAGTTGGAAGAATACGACTATATACAAGTAAATATTCTTATTATTATTGACATTATGTATAGGTAAATTGACCCAAACATTACACTGTTTATTAAGCATTCATGTATGTTAAAGAAAAATGTACAAATAAAACTTATTAAAAACAAAAGAATGCATGCTGTGGCACAGGAATAGGAAGCTCAAGTGCAAAGCCCAAGAGAAGGTATAAATACTCCCCCCCACTCAACTCCATGTGGTCAGCTGTCCAGAGCCCATGGGCTTTGGTGGTTCTACTTCATCATTAAACCATCTTTCCAATCAGCCTCCATGTTTCCAGTGTCTTCCTCCCGGCTTAGAACTGAACCAGACGGAGATTTCTTCAAACAGTGAAAAATCAGATCGAGTGGACGAATTTATGGACACGGCTGGAATGTTTACCAAAGATGGGGAGATGGAGGGAAGAATGGAGTCTTAGTGGACAACCAGTTAAATATGAGTCAGCCGTGTGCGGCGGCAGCCAAAAAAGCCAATGCAATCCTAAACTGCATTAACAGAGGGATACAATCAAGATCAAGGGAGGTACTAATACCACTCTATTAAGTCTTAGTAAGACCACACCTAGAGTACTGCATCCAGTTTTGGTCACCACACTATAAAAAAAGATGTTGAGACTCTAGAAAATGTGCAGAGAAGAGCAACAAAGAGGATTAGGGGACTGGAGGCTAAAGCATACGAAGAACGGTTGCAGGAACTGGGCATGGATAGTCTAGTGAAGAGAAGGACCAGGGGAGACATGATAGCCATGTTCCAATATTTGAGGGGCTGCCACAAAGAAGAGGGAGTCAAGCTATTTTCCAAAGCACCTGAATGCCAGACAAGGAATAATGGATGGAAACTGATCAAGGAGAGATTCAACCTGGAAATAAGGAGAAATTTCCTGACAGGGAGAACAATCAACCCATGAAACAGAAGTTGCCTTTGGGAGCTTCATCGCTGGAAGCTTTCAAGAAGAGACTGGACTGCCATCTGTCAGAAATGGTGTAGGGCAGGGATGGGTTCTACTTTCCTTCCCTGCCAGTTCACATCGCGATGGAAGTGCATGCATCCCTTCCCGGAAATGACTCTTTGCACATGCGCAGAAGCCTTTGCGCATGCGCAGATTTTTTTTTGGCAATCTGCGGCGACCGTAGGACCGGTTCGGGAGCGTGAGCCGCTAGTCATTGCTGCCGGTTTGGCGAGTGGCGGGAAATTTCCGCTACCGGTTCTATCGAATTGATCCGAACCGGCAGCAACCCACCACTGGTGTAGGGTCTGCTTGGGCAGGGGGGGGTTGGACTAGATGACCCACAAGGTCCCTCTTCCAACCCTATTAATCTGTAAATGTTAAGATATGCAAACAAGGGAGCAAAAGTCGTGGGTGGAGAAGGTAATGTATTGCCAAGGCTTTTACTTTGAAGGAAGCGACAATGATTGTGTACAAGGATGTGCTGCTAACAGTTGCGGGAGAAAGGTATGTCAGGAAAAACATAAAAGGGAGGTTGGAAGATGGTAGAAATTGGGAATTTAAGAAGTGCCTCTGGAGGTTGAAACCGGGAGGATTATGGGATCAGAAACAAATCAAAGAGGATTGAGTAGCGAAACACCTGTATAAAAGGACACAAAAGTGCTTTCTTCATATACAAGTAGACCAGGGTTGGGTTCCATTTACCTTCGTCACCGGTTTGCATTGCGACGTTTCACACGCGTGCGCTTGCTACACTCGCGCACGCATGCGCGTCCCCTCGTGTGATTTGGCTTTTGCGCATGCTTAGAAGCAGGAATTAGCCCGAAACACAGCTAAGGAGCTGATCAGCTGTGCTTTGGGCAAAGAAATAAAGCTCAGAATTCGCCCACGGGCGGGCGGGCGGACCCTTTTTCAAGCCACGGAAGGTGAAAAATTCACACAAAATCCCCCCAAAAAGATGGTGGCGCGCACGAAACAGCACCGACAGTGACGTCACCAGCGGGTCGCTACTGGTTCGGGCGATCCGGTCCAAACCAGTCCGAATCCACCCGAGGTAGACCTCAACTTACAACCGCAACTGGGAGCAGAATATCTGTTACGAAATACGTTGTTATGTGAGTCGTGGCCAATGTTACAAACTCCCCCCCCCCCGCGGTTGTTAAGTAAATCACAGCAATTGTTAAGTTGGTAACCTGGTTGTTAAGTGAACCCGGCTTCCCCTCATGGGGAAGAGCCGAGATGGTGCAGTGGTTAAATGCAGCACTGCAGGCTACTGCTAGTTCAGCAGTTCAGCTGTTCAAATCTCACTAGGCTCAAGGTTGACTCAGCCTTCCATCCTTCCGAGGTGGGTAAAATGAGGACCCAGATTGTTGGGGGCAATATGCTGAACTCTGTAAACCGCTTAGAGGGGGCTGTAAAGCACTATGAAGCGGTATATAAGTAAAGTGCTATTGCTATTGCTATGGACTTTGCTTGTCGGAAGGTCGCAAAAGAGGGAATCAGGTGACTCTCCCCCCAGGACACTGTGACCGTCATAAATGTGAGTCGGTTGCCAAGCGTCTGAATTTTGATCAGCTGATTATGGGATGCTGTGAGGGTTTTAAAGTGTGAGGACTTCCTCCTCCTTGGTCCCTTTTTTCACTGGTGCTGCGAGTTTGAACAATCATTAAATGAATGGTTGCTAAGTCGAGGCCTCCCTGCAGATAGCACATACTAGGACTTACAACCACTCATTTAGTGACTGTTCAAAGTTACAACATTGACAAAATGGACTTATGACTTTCTCACACTTCTCACACATTTCCCGAGCATTGTATATGGATTATATAGGAGGAAGAGGAAAAGAGGAAGAGGAAGGAGAAGAAGAGGAAGAAGGAGGATAGAGGAGATGGACAAGGAGGAGGAGGAGAAAGAGTAAAAGAGAAGAAGGACAAGGAGGAGGAAGAGGAAGGAGGAGGAGAGGAGAGAAGAAGGAACAGAAAGATGAGAAGCAGGAGGAGGAGGAGGAGAAAGAGGAGGAGGAGGAGAAGAAGGAGGAAGAGGAAGAGGAAGAAAAGGAGAGGAAGAAAGAGGAGAGGGACAAAGGGGAGGTGAGGGAGAAAGTAAAAGAGGAGAAGGATGAGGAGGAAGAGGAAGAGGAAGGAGGAGGAGAGGAGAGAAGGAGGAGCAGAAAGATAAGAAGCAGGAGGAGGAGGAGAAAGGAGGAGAAGGAGAAGGAGGAAGAGGAGGAGAAAGAGGAGAAAGAGTAAAAGAAGAGAAGGAGAAGGAGGAGGAGGAAGAGGAAGAGGAAGAAGGAGGAGAGGAGAGAAGGAGTAGAAAGACGAGAAGCAGGAGGAGGAGGAGAGAGGAGGAGAAGGAGGAGAAGGAGAAGGAGGAAGAGGAAGAGGAGGAAGAGAGGAAGAAAGAGGAGAGGGACAAGGAGGAGGTGAGGGAGAAAGAGTAAAAGAGGAGAAGGAAGAGGAGGAGGAAGAGAAAGAGGGAGGAGAGGAGAGAAGGAGGAGCAGAAAGATAAGAAGCAGAATGAGGAGGAGAAAGCAGGAGAAAGAGGAGGAGGAGAAGGAGAGGGAGAAAGAGGAAGAGGAGAAAGAGAATGAGAACGAGAAGGAGGAGAGAAAGAGGGGGGAGTAGGAGGATAAAGAGGAGGCTAAAGAGGAGGAAGAAGAGGAGAAGGACAAAGAAGAAGAGGAGGAGGAGGAGGAGGAGGAAGAGGAGGAGGAGAGGAAGGAAGAGCAGAGGGATAAGGAGGAGGTGAGGGAGAAAGAGTAAAAGAGGAGAAGGAGGAGGAGGAGGAAGAGGAAGAGGAAGGAGGAGGAGGAGAGGAGAGGAGAGGAGCAGAAAGATAAGAAGCAGAATGAGGAGGAGAAAGGAGGAGAAAGAGGAGGAGAAGAAGGAGAAAGAGGAAGAGGAAGAGGAGAAAGAGGAAGAGGAGAATGAGAACGAGAACGAGAAGGAGGAGGCGGGAAAGAGGGGGGAGTAGGAGGATAAAGAGGAGGCTAAAGAGGAGGAAGAAGAGGAGAAGGACAAAGAAGAGGAGGAGGAGGAGGAGGAGGGGAGAGGGGAAGCCTCCTCTTTCCACTTCCTGCTTTTTTTTGCAAAGCCAGCAAATCCAGAGAAAAGCCGGTTGGCGGGAGGGAAGAATTCACACGGAGGGCCTGGCTGTCCTGCTGCATTAAGGGGGAGAAAAACATGCAGTGGATTTCGCCCTGGTTAAGAGCAAATATTTCCCCCCTCGATGGGCAGAGACAGATTGATTGCATTCTAATTAAACGGGTTTAAGCTGCCTGCTCAATAAGCCATTTGTAACCACATCCCAAAATAGATAGGAATTGCATTTTTTCTTCCCTTTCCTTTTTATCATTCAATAAATGAGTAAAAGCTTCGGTTTTTCAGCAGCCTTTAGGGACTGTCGAGAATTAATTGCTTGCGGTTTGGTTGGATTTTTTTTTAACGTCTGCGGAGGGGAAAAAACGTAGATCCTGTAGCCTCACTTACTTGGGAGTAAATTCTCCTTCTATGGAAGAATGATATTTTAGTAATTATAGAGGGAGTCCTCGACTTAGGACTCTACTTTTCTGTTGCAAAGTGGGACCGTTGTTAAATGAATTTTGCCCCCATTTTACCACCTTTCTTGCCACCGTTGCTAAGTGAATCGCTGCGGTTGTTAAGTGAATAACCCGGTGGTTAGGCAAAAGTGGTTTCCTCATGGACTTGGCTTGTCAGAAGTGGGATCGCAAGACACGGCAGCCGTCGTAAGTTCATGCCAGTTGCCGAGTGTGTGAATTTTGATCACAGGGATGTTGTGACGATTGTAAAAAACGTAAGTCATGAGAGAGGGGGGGGGGAACGGAGGGAGGGAGGGAAGGAGAGAGAGAGAGATGATAGACAAATGGTAGATAGATAGATAGATAGATAGATAGATAGATAGATAGATAGATAGATAGATAGATAGATAGATAGATAGATAGATAGAGATAGATAGATAGATAGAAAGAGAGAGAGAGGAAGAAAGAAAGAAAGAGAAAGAAAGAAAGAAAGAAAGAAAGAAAGAAAGAATAGATTGGTGGATGGGTGGGTGGGTGGGTGGGTGGGTGGATGGATGATAGTTTTTTTCAAGGAAGGAAGGAAAGGAAAGGAGAGAGGAAGGAAGAAGGAAGGGGGAAAGGAAGGAAGGAAGGGAAAGGAGAGAGAGAGGAATGAAGGAAGGGAGGGAGGGAGAGAAAGAGGAAGGAAGGAAGGGGGAAAGGAAGGAAGGAAGGGAAAGGAGAGAGAGGAATGAAGGGAGAGAGGGAGAGAGGGAGAGGAAGGGAGAAAGAGGGAGAGAAATAGGAAGGAAGGAAGGAAAGAAAGAAAGAAGGAAGGGGAAAGGAAGGAAGGAAGGAAGGGAAAGGAGAGAGAGGAATGAAGGGAGAGAGGGAGAGAGAGAGGGAGGGAGAGAGGAAGAAGGAAGGAAAGAAGAAAGGAAGGAAGGAAATGGGGGTAGGAAGAAAGGAAAAGGAACAAGTAATGACAGAGGGAGGCAGAAAGTGAGGAAAGGAGGAAGGGAGGAAGGAAGAAAGATGAAGGAGGGAGAGGAAGAAAGGGAGGGAGGAAGGAAGGAAGGAAGAAAGGACTATGGAGATAAACACACTCAGTGTTGGCGCAGGCTGGACTGAATTCCATTTACTTTTCTCATTTCCTACTTTTAATTTTGGTGGTCTACCATGCCTTCTCTGCATCCTGACCCCAAAGGGAACCCCTTGATAGACATGCATGCGATTACCTTAGCTGAGGAGGGGGGGGGGGCTGGGTAGCTCAGCTGTTTCTTTCACCCATTGTAAGGGTCTTCCCTCCCCCCCCAACACACACACCTCCCCAACAGGTGGACCTGGCAAAACTGATGTCACTCTGTAACCCAAGCCCACCCTCCCGACAGCTGCAGCCGTGGCCCAAGTGGCTCCAGAAATTCTGGTGGAAGTTCGGTGATGTCAGAAGAATCTGTTCCCCTCGGAGGCATCGGATTACCCAGGTCTCTGTCCTAAAGCCGGAAGGGATGGGATCAAGTGACGGCATCTGGGATCGCTCGCCGAAAGACACACCGATCCAAGAGTCATCGGGGAGATCAAGGAACGCCGTGGAACCCTACGGCTGGCAGCCAAACGCCACAGTCCCAAATCCTTAATTTAACAGTCCCAAATCCTGAACAGCCACCAGTTCGATTGGAGCAACCCAAAAATCATCGGCCACACTACCCACCGGACACGCGCATGAGTTCATCGAAGCCTGGCACTTCACAAGAGAAAGTCCGTCCATGGACACAAGGACCGACAACCAGCCTATGAACCCCACACCCCCAGAATTGAAATCAACCACACAGCCAACCAGAGACGGCAACCGACCCACAACAGCCTTCCCCAACCAGTACTTCCCCTCCAAAAGACCCTCACCTGATGTGACCTCCCCTTCACAAGACCCATCACAAGGTTCCCATTGAGGACTCACTCCTGACTTATCACACGACCGTCACCTGACCCACCCACACCTGACCCATCCAAAGGCCCTCACTTGACCCACCAACACCTGACCCATCCCGACACCTTCACTTCAGGGGTAGGATTCTACTGGTTCGGACCGGTTCGGGCGAACCGTTTGCTCCGACGATCAGCTGGGAGCGAACCGGTTCGCTCCGACGATCAGCTGGGCCCGCCCGCTTTACTGACCTATATCTTCTCAGCTGATTTGCGCGGCAGAGTGGATTGCCGCGCCACAGCTGTGTTTCTCCCCAGCAGTAACACGGAAGGTAAGTTTTCATTCAACTGCACATGCGCACACAGTGTGTGTCAGGGTCATGTGCGCACGAAGCCTTGAATGCATGCAAAGCGCGCGATCGCCAAACCAGGTTGCTAAACCGGCAGGATCCCACCGCTGCCTCGCTTGACCCACCCACACCTGACCCATCACAAAAACCTATTGATCACACAAAGCCCTTATACAGAGAAGAACATCAACACTGACATCCTTTAAATGCTACTGATGATGTTACCTAGCCTGGTAATGAAACGTTGGTAAGCTACCCACAACCTCAGAGAACGAACATCTACCCTCATAGTGGAACACAGTGCAAAGCGATACGGGGAAATTAGCTTTAGAGAAAGACAGAGATACAGGTCACTTAGAACTTACAGCCATTTGTTTAGTGACCGTTAGAAGTTACGATGGTCTTAGGACCGTTTTTCACACTTAATGACCATTGCAGCATTCCCAGAGTCACAGGATCAAATTTCAAATGCTTGGCAACTGGCTTGTATTTATGATGCTTGCGGTGTCCCATGTGGACTCAGTTGTGGTAAGTTGAAGAATAACGGAATAACAGAGTTGGAAGGGACCTTGGAGGTCTTCTAGTCCAGCCCCCTGCTCAAGCAGGAGACCCTATCCCATTCCAGACAAATGGTTGTCCAGCCTCTTCTTAAAAACCTCCAGTGATGGAGCATTCACAGCTTCTGGTGGCAAGCAGTTCCACTGGTTCATTGTCCTCACTGTTAGGAAGTTTCTCCTTAGTTCTAAGTTGCTTCTCTCCTTGATGAGTTTCCATCCGTTGCTTCTTGTCCTGCCCTCTGGTGCTTTGGAGCATAGCTTGACCACCTCAATAGAATAGGTTGAGGTCTCCTTTTATGTGAGGTGGAGTGGAGAGAATGTAGATTACAAAGAGCCAAGCAGGTGTGGGAGTAGGTGATAAGGAGGAACATTCATAAAACTTGGCTTGTCTCCAAGGTCAAGAGAAACATGGTACCCTCAACAGCTCCAGGACTGGAACACAAAACACACTGAGCTAGGCTAGTTGAGTGGAACCGGTGGGGACAGGTGACAATCTTATCAAACTGACTAAATAGACCAATGAATGGCTTGGGGGAGCCAGGTATGTCTACCCTGGGGTCTCCAAACTTGGCAACTTTAAGACATGGTTGGCTGAGGGATTCTGGGAGTTGAAGTCCACAAGTCTCAAAGTTGCCAAGTTTGGAGACTCCGATCTATCCTATGAAAGAGAAGAATCAGCGGGGACAGTTCTACAGAGGAATCATTGAGTCTGTCATCTGCACCTCTATAACTGTCTGGTTCGGTTCTGCAACCCAACAAGACAGACACAGACTTCAGAGGATAATCAGAACTGCAGAAAAAACAATTGCTGCCAACCTGCCTTCCATTGAGGACCTGTATACTGCACGAGTCAAAAAGAGGGCCGTGAAAATATTTACTGACCCCTCACATCCTGGACATAAATTGCTTCAACTCCTACCCTCAAAACGACGCTATAGAGCACTGCACACCAAGACAACTAGACACAAGAACAGTTTTTTCCCCCGAACACCATCACTCTGCTAAACAAATAATTCCCTCCCCACTGTCAAACTATTCACTAAGGCTGCATTACTATTACTATTAGTCTTCTCATTGTTCCTATCACCCATCTCCTCCCACTTATGACTGCATGACTGTAACTTGTTGCTTGTATCCTTACAATTTATATTAATATTGATTGTTTCCTGATTGCTTATTTGTACCCTATGGCAATCATTAAGTGTTTTTTACCTCATGATTCTTGACAAATGTCTCTTTTCTTTTATGAGCATATGCACCAAAGACAAATTCCTTGTGTGTCCAATCACACTTGGCCAATAAAGAATTCTATTCTATTCTATTCTATTCTATTCTATTCTATTCTATTCTATTCTATTCTATTCTATTCTATTCTATTCTATTCTATTCCATTCCTTCCTTATTCTATTCTATTCTATTCTATTCTATTCTATTCCATTCCTTCCTTATTCTATTCTATTCTATTCTATATTCATTCTATTCTATTCTATTCCATACCATTCCATTCTTTCCTTATTCTATTCTATTCTATTCTATTCTATTCTATTCTATTCTATTCTATTCTATTCTATTCTATTCTATTCCATTCTATTCTATTCGATTCTATTCGATTCTTATTCTATTCTATTCCATTCCTTCCTTATTCTATTCTATTCTATTCTATATTCATTCTATTCTATTCTATTCCATACCATTCCATTCTTTCCTTATTCTATTCTATTCTATTCTATTCTATTCTATTCTATTCTATTCTATTCTATTCTATTCTATTCTATTCTATTCCATTCTATTCTATTCTATCTATTCGATTCTTATTCTATTCTATATTCTATTCTTATTCTATTCTATATTCTATTCTATTCTATATTCATTCTATTCTATTCTATTCCATACCATTCCATTCTTTCCTTATTCTATTCTATTCTATTCTATTCTATTCTATTCTATTCTATTCTATTCTATTCTATTCCATTCTATTCTATTCTATCTATTCGATTCTTATTCTATTCTATATTCGATTCTTATTCTATTCTATATTCTATTCTATTCTATATTCATTCTATTCTATTCTATTCCATACCATTCCATTCTTTCCTTATTCTATTCTATTCTATTCTATTCTATTCTATTCTATTCTATTCTATTCTATTCTATTCTATTCTATTCTATTCTATTCTATTCTATTCTATCTATTCGATTCTTATTCTATTCTATATTCTATTCTTATTCTATTCTATTCTATATTCCCGTGATGGCGAACCTATGGCACGGGTGCCACAGGTGGCACGCGGAGCCATATCTGCTGGCATGCGAGCTGTTGCCCTAGCTCAGGTCCAGCGTGCATGTGGGCGCCTGCCAGCTGATTTTTGGCTCGCAGAGGCTCTGGGAGGGCATTTTTGGCCTCCAGAGGGCCTCCAGGGTGGCAGGGGAGGGCGTTTTTGCCCTCCCCAAACTCCAAGAAAGCCTCTGGAGCATGGGGAGGGCAAAAAATGGGCCTACCGGATCCACTGGAAGTCAGGAAATGGGGGAGCAGGAGTGCGTGGGGGAGCATTGAATATGGGTGTGGGCACGCGCACGCGTGCGATAGCGCGTGTGTGCACTATTTCGGCACCTGAGGAAAAAAAGGTTCGCCATCACTGCTATATTCTATTCTATTCTATTCTATTCTATTCTATTCTATTCTATTCTATTCTATTCTATTCTATGATTCTATTTTCTATATTCTATGACTGTGGATCAGTGTTTCTCAACTTGACCAACCAAGCTGTGGAGACTTCAGAATCCCAGAATTTCCCAGTTGGCCCTTACCAGGGGGGGGGGGTCCTCCCGGTTTGGTTCGGATCGCCTGAACCGGTAGCGACCCACTGGTGACATGACGATGGCGTCACGGATCCGGTTCAGTCGGTGCCGTCCGTGGGCGCCGCCATCATTTTTGGGGGATTTGTTTCCAAATTTTTTACTGTTTGGAAGTTTTTTCCTTTGCTGCTGCTTGAAAAAGGGCCCTCCCGCCTGCCCCCGGGTTTATACTTACCTTTATTCCTTCGCCCGAAGCACAGCTGATCAGCTCCTCATGATCAGCTGTGTTTCGGGCTGATTATAGCTACTGAGCATGTGCGGAAGCAGAATTGCACGAGGGGCCGCGAGCGTGCGTGCTCGCTCTGCTTGCGCGCGTGAAACATCGCAATGTGAACCGTGGCGAAGGTAAGGGGAACCCACCCCTGGCCCTGACCCAACCGGTTGACTTTATCTTCATAGGTTGGGTGATTACCAAAAGCCACCGTTCTTTGCAGATTCTTGTGGCGCATAGCAACATGACCACCATCTTGCGAAAGGAAGAGCTCGGGGGGATCTTCAGCCAACACAACATACATGCACCCTTCAAAGCCAAGAATACACAAAGGCAGAAGCTTGTCTGCCCCAAGGATAAAACACTCAGATGTGTATATTACCAACATGTACTTGACAAAAATAAATAAATAAAATAAATAAATAAAATAAATAAATATGCAGTACAATGCAGTGAGCCACGTGCAGATCTGTACGTTGGGGAAACAAAACAGCCACTTCACAAACACATGGTACAACATAAGGAGAACAAACCCATCAGGACAAGGTTCAGAGGTCCATTTGCATTTGAAAGACAAAGTCCACTCTTTGGAAGACAGCAAAGTCTACTTTTTGGGCAGAGAGGACTGCTGGTTTGAAAGAGGGGTCAAAGAGGTCATCTGCATTAAAATTGAACAGCCCGTCTCTCAACAGAGGGGAAGGGATACGACATCATCTATCTCCAATCTACAACACAGTCTTTTTAGCATTTCCAAGAAGGCTCCACACCCATTTGCACCACTCAGGTGACACTGAAGACACAGATTAAACCTCCAAGTGGTCTCAACAACTCTCTCAAAGGATGCAAATGACCAGCTCTCTGCAAGGAATATAAATCCTTCCATCCCCCACCATCCAGTCAGAACTGAAGAAGCTTCTTGGATGAGAAGCGAAACGTCTTCAAGGAATTTTTTTTTTTAAAGTCCAGTTTTAAAAAAACGCCTTTGGGACAACCATGACCTGGATGACTGAGTATCTCCATAGACAACCTCCTGTAGTTGCCTGTACTGTACCTGTACTTTCTCAAGAAAGTATAAATAGTACTTTTTCTAAAGGGACCCTCTTGTGTGTCATGATTTAGAGCAGGAGTGCCCAACCTTGGCAACTTTAAGACTTCAACTCCCAGAATTCCCCAGCCAGTCAGCATCAGCACCAGTTCCAGCTCCTGTACCAAATCTGAATTCTCTCTCTCTCTCTCTCTCTCTCTCTCTCTCTCTCTCTCTCTCTCTCTCTCACACACACACACACACACACACACACACACACACACACACACACACACACACACACACTCACACACACTCACTCACACACACACACACACACACACATCAAGCTTCAATCTTTGCTGCCTCTGGTGTTGCTTTCTATTTTAGGGACCGGCAGAGTTTTTATCCTGTTTCTTACTGCAACTCACAAGATTATCTCTCTGTGTGTGTGTGTCTCCTTTTCCTTCCCTTCCTCCTCTCCTCTTCTTTCCTGTTGTCTCCTCTCCTCTCCTCTCTTCCCCTCTTCCTCTCTTCTTCATTCCTTCTTCTCTCCCTCCCTTCCCCCTTTTCCCTCCCTCACTCTTCCCTTCCATTCTTTTCTCTCTTTCTTTTTCTTCCTCCCTCGCTCCCTTCTTTCCTTCCTTCCTACTTCCCCCTCCCTCCCTTCTTCCCTTTTTCCCCCCCCTCCCTCCTTTCTTCTTTCTTTCTTTCTTTCTTTCTTTCTTTCTTTCTTTCTTTCTTTCTTTCTTTCTTTCTTTCTTTCTCTTTCTCTCCTTCTTTTCCTCTCCCCCTCCCTCCCCTCCCTTCCCTCCCTCCTTCATTCCTTCCTTTTTCTTCCTCCCTCCCTCTCCCCCTCTCCTTCTTTCTCTTTCTTTCTTTCTTTCTTTCTTTCTTTCTTTCTTTCTTTCTTTCTTTCTTTCTTTCTTTCTTTCTTTCTTTTTCTCTCCTTCTTTTCCTTTCCCCCTCCCTCTCCTCCCTTCCTTCCCTCCTTCATTCCTTCCTTTTTCTCCCTCCCTCCCTCTCTCCCTCTCCTTTCTTTCTTTCTTTCTTTCTTTCTTTCTTTCTTTCTTTCTTTCTTTCTTTCTTTCTTTCTTTCTTTCTTTCTTTCTTTCTTTCTTTCTCTTTCTCTCCCTTCTTTTCCTCTTCCTCTCCCTCCCTCCTTTATTCCTTCCTTTCTTTTTCTTCCTCCCTCTCCCCCTCTCCCCCTCTCCCCCTCTCCCCCTCTCCCCCTCTCTTTCTTTCTTTCTTTCTTTCTTTCTTTCTTTCTTTCTTTCTTTCTTTCTTTCTTTTTTCCTCCCTCCCTCTCCCTCTCCCTCTCCCTCTCCCTCTCCCTCTCCCCTTCCTTCCTTCCTTCCTTCCTCCCTCCCTCCCTCCCTCCCTCCCTCCCTCCCATCTCATTTGTACATGAGTCTTGGCTGCTTACAAGCAAACCTCAGCCTCTGGCCCCACCAAGCCTCAGCTTCGCTCGGCTGGAGCAGGGAGACCTGGCGATTCGCTTGGCGGGCCATCTACAAAAGAGCCCCCCCCCCTTGGAAAGGCAGTTGAAGGAAGACTATATTTGGGAGACATCCAAACGAGGACCTAGAGAGGCACGTGTGTGACCCCCCCCCTCCGGCCCCCTCCAAAGCCGCCCCACTGTCCTTCAGTCCTAATCTCTGCCGGCCGCTCTCCCTCCACACCTGTGCCCAGAGACCAGGAAGTCCGCAAGGGAGGCGATGAAGAGAAGAACAAGGGCTCTCTTCAAAAGAACAGCTGTAAAAGGAGCCAGAAACCAGATATGGAGGCCCCAAACCCTGGGGGTGGGGTGGGGGAGGTCAACGCAGCCCAACGGAGCCAGGCTTCGGGAGACATCGATCCCCGGCAGCCACGGGAGACAAGGTTTCTTCTAGAAACCCCAGGCGCTGGTCTTCTCTCATGCTCCCTGGGGAGATCATGTTCAACAGCCGGCCCTTTTGCTACCGGGCAAAGCCCAGCTGAGGGAGAGAGGACCAGAGGGGGACCAGACCAACCCCTGGGGGGAGTTAAGTGTTAGCACCACTTTATAAAGCCTTGGTAAGGCCACCCTTGGAATACTGCATCCAGTTTTGGTCACCACACTATAAAAAAGATGTTGAGACTCTAGAACTGGGGCCTGCAACCTTGGCAACTTTAAGACTTGTGGACTTCAACTCCCAGAGTTCCTCAGCCAGCTTTGCTGGCTGAGGAACTCTGGGAGTTGAAGTCCACAAGTCTTAAAGTTGCCAAGATTGCAGGCCCCTGCGAGAGTGCAGAGAAGAGCAACAAAGATGATTAGGGGACTGGAGGCTAAAACATATGAAGAACGGTTGCAGGAACTGGGTATGTCTAGTTTAATGAAAAGAAGGACCAGGGGAGACATGATAGCAGTGTTCCGATATCTCAGGGGTTGCCACAAAGAAGAGGGAGTCAAGCTGTTCTCCAAAGCACCTGAGGGCAGGACAAGAAGCAATGGGTGGAAACTAAACAAGGAGAGAAGCAACTTAGAACTAAGGAGAAATTTCCTGACGGTGAGAACAATTAATCAGTGGAACAGCTTTCCTCCAGAAGTTGTGAATGCTCCAACACTGGAAGTTTTTAAGAAGCTGTTGGACAACCATTTGTCTGAAATGGGTTTCCTGCCTAAGGAGGGGGTTGGACTAGAAGACCTCTAATGTCCCTTCCAACTCTGTTATTCTGAGAGCCCTCCCCCCGCAAAGGCAGGACTTGCCTGCAGATGAGGCCATCCATTGCGGGGGGAAATTCAAATGTCCTTCAGGATGGGGCAGAAGGTCCAGAAAGGGATACCAAAAGAAGTGTTCAAAGTGGGGGGGGGGGGCGGCACTGCTGACAAGGGGCCACAACTTGATGTGTGCTCAAAAAAGGTGAAGATGGCCACTTGAACGGTGGAACTAGGGGCGCCATCATGGGGTCAGTTAGCGGGACCTAGGAAATGCAGCTTTTCAGTAGTGGCCTTGCCCTGTGGATCTTCCTCCCACCCCCAAGATCCAGAGGAGGGGAGGGGAGGGGAGGGGAAGAAAAAAAGTAGGACAGGGAGGGACGGAGGGAGGGAGGGAGGGAGGGAAAGAAAGAAAGAAAGAGGAAAGGTGGATGGATGGAAGGAAGGAAGGAAGGAAGGAAGGAAGGAAGGAAGGAAGGAAGGAGGAAGGAAGGAGAGAGGTGAGGGAGAGAAGAAGGAAGGAAGGGAGGGAGGGAGGGAGGGAGGAAGGGGAGAGGGGAGGGAGAGAAGAAGAAAGGAGGGAAAGAGGAAGGAAGGAAGGAAGGAAGGAAGGAAGGAAGGAAGGAAGGAAGGAAGGAAGGAAGGAAGGAAGGAAGGGGAGAGAGGAGGAAGAGAGGAAGGAAGAAGGGAAAGAGGGAAAGAGGAAGGAAGGAAGGAAGGAAGGAAGGAAGGAAGGAAGGAAGGAAGGAAGGAAGGGGGAATGGGAGGGAGAATGGAATGGAGAGAGGGGAGGGAAGAGAGAGAGGAGAGAGAAGAGAGGTGATAAAGAAAGTAAGGCATGGAGAGAGGGAGGAGGAAGGGAAGGGAAGGGAAGGGAAGGGAAGAGAAGAGAAGAGAAGAGAAGAGAAGAGAAGAGAAGAGAAGAGAAGAGAAGAGAAGAGAAGAGAAGAGAAGAGAAGAGAAGAGAAGAGGTTATAATCACAAAATAAAAATACCTGCTTTTAGAAGTAGAACGACTGTGGCAAAAGGAAGCGAAGGTAATCCCAGCCGTCATAGGCTCCTTGGGTGCAAACCCAAAACATCTGAAGCACCACTTGAGCATCATCGGCATTGACAAAAAACCCCATCCGTCAATTGCAAAAAGGCGGCTTTGCTTGGAACAGCTGACATCCTTCCACAAAACCTCTCACACCCTCAAACTGCCACATCTGCCTCTCCCAGGTCCTTGAGAGGTGGACAAACATACCAAATCGAGTCCGAACATCTGGCTGCCTCTGCCCCCCAACCACAATAATAATTTGATAAGGCCAACCAGCTCCCGAAAGACCCCAAGCAGCTTACAAAACACGACGCATGGTTCAGGATCTCGGTTGACCCTTTCAACGGTCACGTCCGCAACCAACCAGGCCTGGCCTAGCAAGAGGGGTGTGTGTGCAAGATAGTTTTGCGCGGTGTGAGACATTTGGCCAACCTCGCAGGGTTGTTGAGCCGCCGAAAGAGTTACGGATGTTCATTGTTTGAAACCCGAAGGAACCATTTCCCAGGTTGAGTTTCCAAGGCACTCCTGGGCGTGTTTAAAAACCACACACACAACCACTGCCCTCTGAGAATGTACAGAGTGGTTTCCCCCCCCCCCCAGCCAACTAAGCTCCCCGATTCCAGCTCTTCAACGGTCAAAGGAAGGACTGACTTTCTCCTTGTGGGGCTCAGCCTTGGAAACCTACCCAAAAACACCCGCAGCGACGCTGGCGGCCCTCCAAATCCGCAAGGCGATTTGCATATTAACGACCCACCAATCCGCATATTAAGGGCCCAATTTGCATAGAGGAAGTTGCTTTCCAGCGGCACCAAAAATAAACACAGGGCGGGCGGTTTTAGAATGCAAAACTTGTCACCGATAAACTTCAGGGAGACAGTCTGGGGCGTGCAAGAGGGAGGTTTTGCAGCGTGCCCTTGGCACGGCCCAGCCACAGGGGTGGCGGAGTACTCAAGGGGAAACCAGCAGCAGCCAAAATAAGCGAATACAATCCTTGGCTGCATAAAGAGAGGCATAGAATCAGAATGACGTGAAGTTATTAGTATCGCTTTGTAAAACTTTACTAAGGCCACACCTGGAATTCTGCATCTAGTTTTGATCACCGCATTGCAAAAAAGATGTTGAGACTTTGGAAAAAGTGCAGAGAAGATACAAGAAAGACGATTAAAAGCCCGGAGACTAAAACATATGAAGAACGGTTGCAGGATTTGGGTTTGGCTAGTCTGGAGAAAGGAAGGACTAGGGGGGACATGATAGCAGTCTTCCAGTAGCAATAGCAATAGCACTTAGACTTTTATACCGCTTCATAGTGCTTTACAGCCCTCTCTAAGCGGTTTACAGAGTTCAGCCTATTGCCCCCAACAATCTGGGTCCTCATTTTACCGACCTCGGAAGGATGGAAGGCTGAGTCAACCTTGAGCCTAGTGAGATTTGAACAGCTGAACTGTTGAACTAGCAGTCAGCCTGCAATGGCTGCATTTAACCACTGCACCACTTCAGCTCCCAATCTATGTCTGTCTGTCTGTCTGTCTGTCTGTCTGTCTGTCTGTCTGTCTGTCTGTCTGTCTGTCTGTCTCTCTCTCTCTCTCTCTCTCTCTCTCTCTCTCTCTCTCTATCTATCTATCTATCTATCTATCTATCATCTATCAATCAATCAATCAATCAATCAATCAATCAATCAATCTATCTATCTCTCTATCTCTCTATCTATCTATCTATCTATCTATCTATCTATCTATCTATCTATCTATCTATCATCTATCAATCAATCAATCAATCAATCAATCAATCAATCTATCTATCTATCTATCTATCTATCTATCTATCTATCTATCTATCTATCTATCTATCTATCTATCTATCTATCTATCTATCTATCTATCATCTATCAATAATAGCACTTTTCTTATATACCGCTTCATAGTGCTTTACAGCCCTCTCTAAGCGGCTTACAGAGTTCAGCCTATTGCCCCCAACAATCTGGGTCCTCATTTTACCCACCTCGAAAGGATGGAAGGCTGAGTCAACCTTGAGCCTGATGAGATTTGAACAGCTGAACTGCTGAACTATTTGAGGGGTTGCCACAAAGATGACGGGGTCAACTTATTTTCCAATGTTCATCACAATATAAAAAAAGGATGTTGAGACTCTAGAAAGAGTGCAGAGAAGAGCAACAAAGAGGATTAGGGGACTGGAGGCTAAAACATATGAAGAACGGTTGCAGGAACTGGGTATGTCTAGTTTAATGAAAAGAAGGACTAGGGGTGACATGATAGCAGTCTTCCAATATTTGAGGGGCTGCCACAAAGAAGAGGGAGTCAAGCTATTCTCCAAAGCACCCGAAGGCAGGACAAGAAGCTATGGGTGGAAACTAATCAAGGAGAGAAGCAACCTGTCAACTTATAAAGTTTTCAAGTTGCCATTTAAGACGGAGGGGGGAGAACTGATGGAGTGGCTGATTGTACTAACTGAAACTACATTCCACAAATGTTTCTTTTACTGACTGTGTCCTAGGTCAGCGGTCACCAACTGGTGGCCCGTGGATCACCGGTGGTCCGCAAGAAAATTTTGGTGGTCCGCAGAAATATTATTTGCATTTTTAATATTTAATAAATCAGGGTCCTCAAACTACGGCCCCTGGGACAGATACGTGCAATGGACGTTTATGTTGCTGTGGAAAGTCTCCCCTTCGGGGTCTGTTTGTGTGGGTCGGAGGGGGGCAGAAATTCTGACTTGGGGTCTGCTTCAGCCTCCTGGTGTGGGGCTTTGGGCGAAGGCTGGAGGGAAGCGCTGCTGGTGGCAAAGAGCCGGAGGGCCTCGTTCCAGTGGGACTGCATCATGGCCTGGAACTGCCTGACCATCTCAGCCTGCTGAACCTCCAGGCGCCGGTGCCTGGCCTTGCACTCCTGACAGATCTTCCCTCTGCTTGAAAGCCTATGCTGGTAGTCCTCAGTGAGGTGCTTCTGCCGAGCCTCCCTCTCGGTCAGATCCAATTTGAACTGAGCTGTTTTGCCAACTCTTTCTCGTGGTGGCTGCTTAGCTCCGACAACTGCTTCCTGTTGGGGCTTTAAGGAGCCTGGGCGGGGAGGGGAGGAGTGACTGGGAGGGGAGGGGCGAGTAGAGGCAGCGAGGCGCCCCTCGATGTGAGTGACATCGAGTTGGCCACACCCACCCAGTCACATGACCACCTAGCCACGCCCACCCAGTCAGTCATTAGGCAGATTATATTAGTGGTCCGCAGGATTTAAAATTATGAATTTAGTGGTGCCTGAGATCCGAAAGGTTGGTGACCCCTGTGCTAGGTTACCGGAGTCATCAGGAGCAGTGGTGGGTTCCTACAGGTGCGGTCCACTCTATAGCACCGGTAGCGGCCTGCTGGTGACATCACAGTACCGGTGCGGTCGGTTGCCAGTGCCTGGGTGCCGCTATTTTTTAAAAAAATTTTCTTCTGCGCATGCCCATAAGCCGAGCTTTCAGCACTGCGCATGCACTGCCTTCCTACCCCACAGTGAGTCCAAGCAGGGGAGGATAGCTGAGAGAGTACGTGAGATGCTGAAAGAACGGGCAGCAGGAGCTATCTCCATTCCCCTCCCTTCAGCAGTCCAAGAAGCCACGCTCACCCAGTCACATGGCTGGCAAGCCACACCCACCTGGTCACATGGCTGGTAAGCCACACCCACAAAATAAGCCACGCCCAGTGGTAGTAAAAATATTAGGAACCCGCCCCTGATCAGGAGGGGTGTGGAGTTTCACAGCCCGCCAACATGATTCTGTCAGGCAGTGATTTTATGTTGCCTGTTACATGTATATGCAGGGAGATGCATCCCTATCAAATATAATGGTTTATTCCTGAGCACGTGATTAATATGTTCCTAGTACGCATGTGTACATTCCTTTCTTCCCTTTTGTTCTCTGCTTCTGACGAAGCAACACCTCTTTTATATAGCCAGAATGTGATTTCTTATTTTTATATCGAAATAAATATCTTATACCTTAGAATTATAATGCGGTTTATTTTGACAATGTCAGAGTTCCAGGAAAAGATTCATTTCGCCTCTGATAAGAGTAATTCTTATCTCAACAGATTCATTGGAGAATGTGATTTGTGACATGTCCAGTGAGGAGGGGGGAAACAGGGTCATGAGGGCACGTACCTACGTGAGCTCAGTTCTAACTGCATCGGAGTATTGCCGCAATGTCGCTCCTAATAAATTGTTATACTTCTTTTGAAGTTTGGCTCGTGGCTCATGAATTAAGTACGGCATCTTTCGGAAACTTCACACAAGCTGGAATTAAGGAGAAACCTCCTAACAGTGAGGACAATGAACCAGTGGAACAGCTTGCCACCAGAAGTTGTGGGTGCTTCATCATTGGCGATCTTTAAGAAGAGATTGGACAGCCATTTGTGTGAAATGGGATAGGGTCTCCTGCTTTAGCAGGGGGCTGGACTAGAAGACCTCCAATGTCCCTTCCAACTCTGGGATGGAAGGAAGGAAGGAAGGAAGGAAGGAAGGAAGGAAGGAAGGAAGGAAGGGAAGGAAGGAAGGAAGGAAGGAAGGAAGGAAGGAAGGAAGGAAGGACTATTCTGATTGTATTGTATTGGTTCTGTGCTCCATTTTAGATCTGCTCCAGCTGAGATCCCTCTGTAATCTAAAATTGCTCTAGTTTGGATCAGGAAACCGCCTCCCACGTTGTGCTAGATTGCTGGCCTCCTGCAGTCTTGAATGCTGGTCTTTGTGCTATTTTTTGTTTTCTTTTGTTTTAATTAGTGCCTTAAAGCAATTTGACAGAGAGTTAAGGTACGCTTTGGGAGATGTGAGCCTGGCAAACAGGCAGCTTGTTTGGAACAGTCTGGCAAAACCTGGTCTGTTTGACGATCCCAAACCCCCTTTGCCTCCTTTCACTATTCAAAGGAGAAGCAAGGAAAGCTAACATTTGCAGCCTGCCCACTAAACCAACGTTTTTTTCCCCTCAACTTTGCAATTTTAAGGGATGTGGACTTCAACTCCCAGAATTCCCCAGCTAGCCATGCTGGCTGGGG
This sequence comes from Diadophis punctatus similis, assembly GCA_023053685.1. Classification (NCBI taxonomy): domain Eukaryota; kingdom Metazoa; phylum Chordata; class Lepidosauria; order Squamata; family Dipsadidae; genus Diadophis; species Diadophis punctatus. The sequence goes on from JALIGW010000081.1 coordinate 797,518, forward strand.
AATTCTGGGAATTGAAGTCCACCCATCCTAAAACATGCTGGCTGGGGAATTCTGGGAATTGAAGTCACCCATCCTAAAGCATGCTGGCTGGGGAATTCTGGGAGTTGAAGTCCACCCATCCTAAAACATGCTGGCTGGGGAATTCTGGGAATTGAAGTCACCCATCCTAAAGCATGCTGGCTGGGGAATTCTGGGAGTTGAAGTCCACCCATCCTAAAGCATGCTGGCTGGGGAATTCTGAGAGTTGAAGTCCACCCATCCTAAAGCATGCTGGCTGGGGAATTCTGGGAATTGAAGTCACCCATCCTAAAGCATGCTGGCTGGGGAATTCTGAGAGTTGAAGTCCACCCATCCTAAAGCATGCTGGCTGGGGAATTCTGGGAGTTGAAGTCCACCCATCCTAAAGCATGCTGGCTGGGGAATTCTGGGAGTTGAAGTCCACCCATCCTAAAACATGCTGGCTGGGGAATTCTGGGAATTGAAGTCACCCATCCTAAAAGCATGCTGGCTGGGGAATTCTGAGAGTTGAAGTCCACCCATCCTAAAGCATGCTGGCTGGGGAATTCTGGGAGCTGAAGTCCACAGGTCTTAAAAATTGCTGAGTTGGAGAAACAATGGACTGGATGATCAACTTCCAACTAGTCATAAGTTCTAGTCAATTCTCAGCCCTTAGATCAGTGTTTCCCAACCTTGGCAACTTGAAGATGTCTGGACTTCAACTCCCAGAATTCCCCAGCCAGCGAATGCTGGCTGGGAATTCTGAGAGTTGAAGTCCAGACATCTTCAAGTTGCCAAAGTTGGGAAACACTGCCTTAGATTATATGATTCTGTGTGACACAACTGTTGCAATGGCTCTTTGGGCTTAGCTGTACGTCAAGGGCAGCCCCCAAGCCTCAAAGTTTTGTCCCCCCCATCTGATTTAGACCAGCAGCTCTCAGTCCTCATCTTGAACTCCAACCCAACTGATGTTGTCTAGTGAGGAAGAACATCAGAATGTGTGTCTAGGACAGAGGTGTTCAAACTCAAGGCCCACGGACCGGATCCGGCCTGCGGGGTGCTTAAATCTGGCACATGGGGCTGGCCTGAAACATATGAAGGGACCGGCCCGTGGTGCCTCTTGTGGCTAAAAATGGGCCGCATGGGGTCCCCCCTTCACCTCGTTTTCACCCTCCATGGCCTCCTGCAGCACTCTGCTGGACAAAAAAGGCCCCAAACAGGCTGAAAAATGGCCCCCAAAACAGGCTGAAAAATGGCCCCAAAACAGGCCAAAACAGGCCCAAAAAACAGGCCAAAAACAGGCCGAAGAACAGACCAAAAACAGGCTGGAAAACAGCCCCAAAACAGGCTAGAAAATGCCCCCAAAACAGGCTGAAAAACGGGCCCAAACCAGGCCGAAAACCAGGCCCAAAACAGGCTGGAAAAGGACCCAAAAATAGGTTGAAAAATGGCCCCAAAACAGGCTGGAAAATGGGCCCAAAACAGGCTGAAAAACAGGCCAAAATAGGCTGGAAAACAGCCCGAAAACAGGCTGAAAAATGACCCCAAAACAGGCTGAAAAACAGGCCCAAAACAGGCTGAAAATGGCCCCAAAAGAGGCTGAAAAACGGGCCCAAAAGAGGCTGAAAAACGGGCCCAAAACAGGCTGGAAAAGGGCCCAAAAATAGGCTGAAAATGGCCCCAAAACAGGCTGAAAAACGGCCCCAAAACAGGCCCCAAAACAGGCCCAAAATAGGCTGGAAAACGGCCCGAAAACAGGCTGAAAATGGTCCCAAAACATGCTGAAAAACGGGCCCAAAACATGCTGAAAAAACGGGCCCCAAAACAGGCCGAAAAACAGGCCCAAAACAGGCTGGAAAATGGCCCAAAGACAGGCTGAAAAATTGCTCCAAACAGGCTAAAATGGCCCAAAACAGTCTGAAAAATTGGCGAAAACAGGCCGAAACTGGGCCAAAAAACAGGCCCAAAACAGGCCGAAAACAGGCCGAAACAGGCTGGAAAACAGCTCGAGAACAGGCTAGGCAACAGCCCAAAAACAGGCTGAAAAACGGGCACAAACCAGGCCCAAAACCAGGCCCAAAACAGGCTGGAAAAGGACCCGAAAATAGGCTGAAAAATGGCCCCAAAACAGGCTGAAAAATGGGCCCAAAACAGGCTGAAAAATGGGCCCAAAACAGGCCGAAAAACAGGCCCAAAATAGGCTGGAAAACGGCCCCAAAACAGGCTGAAAAATGGCCCCAAAACAGGCTGAAAAAGGGGCTGGAAACAGGCTGGAAAATGGCCCAAAAACAGGCTACGTGGCCCATTTTCGGCCGGCAAAGTGCTGCAGGAGGCATCCGTTCCACCCTCCCACCGTCCACCCTGCCGGCCTGCGGAGGGGAACTAATGCTGATCCGGCCCTCAAAAAAATCCAGTTTGACACCCTGGTCTAAACCATGAAGGCCAGGAGGAGGAGGAGGAGCTGTCCAGGGTCCTGAACCTGACCTGTTATTGCCATTCTGAAATCAAGCGGATTTGTCTCCTTTTCTTCAAGTCTGAGGTCTCCACTCTATGCTCCCTCCAACCCAACCAATTCCAGGTAGTCCTCATTTTACAACAGTTCATTTAGTGACTGTTCGAAGTTACAGCGCCACTGAAAATAGTGACCGATGACTGTTTTTCACACTTACGACTATTGCAGCATCCCCATGGTCACGTGATCAAAATCCAGATATGCTTGGCCACTAGTTCCTATTTATGACGGTTGCAGTGTCCCGTGATCCCCTTTTGTGATCTTCTGACCAGCAAAGTCAATGGGGAAGTTGTTGGAAGCCACGGCATCCATATTTCCAACTGAATAAAGAACATCCTGGTGGGAGCCTACCAGGGTTTGACATTTCAACCTGCTCACCCTTTTTAAACGATCTATTGCCTTGATTTTTGTCCAAATTCTACCCTTCTTAGATGTTGCAAAGATGCTTTTTTTTCAAGAGGAAACTGGACTTTCTGGTTTTTCTTTTGAAGACGTTTCGCTTCTCATCCAAGAAGCTTCTTCAGCTCTGAATGGATGGTGGGGAACGGAAGGATTTATACTCCTTGCAGACAGCTGGTCATTTGTGTTCTTTGAGGGAGCCATTGAGGCCACTTGGAGAACCCTCAACCGAGGGATACGACATCATCTATCTCCTGTCTACAACACAGTCCTTTCAGCAGTTCCAAGAAGGCTCCACCCCCATTTGCACCACTCAGCTGACCCTGAAGACACAGACAAACCTCCAAGTGGCCTCAACGACTCTCTCGACGGATGCAAATGACCAACGTGTTATATGCAGTACAATGCAGTGAGCCATGGGCAGATCTGTAAATTGGGGAAACAAAACAGCCACATGGCACAATGTAGGAGAACAAACCCATCAGGAATAGATTCAGCAGTCCATCTGCATTTTAAAAGACAAAGTCCACTCTTTGGAAGAATAGCAAAGTCCACATTTTGGACAGAGAGGACTGCTGGTTTGAAAGAGGGGTCAAAGAGACCGTCTATGTCGAAACTGGACACTCCTCTCTCAGCAGAGGGGGAGGGATACGACATCATCTATCTCCAGTCTACAACACAGTCCTTTCAGTAGTTCCAAGAAGGCTCCACACCCATTTGCACCACTCAGGTGACCCTGAGGACACAAACAAATCTCCAAGTGGCCTCAACGACTCTTTAAAGGATGCAAATGACCAGCTGTCTGCAAGGAGCATAAATCCTTCCGTTCCCCCACCATCCAGTCAGAGTTGAAGAAGCTTCTTGGATGAGAAGCAAAATGTCTTCAAAGAAAAACCAGAAAGTCCAGTTGCCTCTTGAAAAAAAAGCACCTTTGGGAAAACCATGACCCGGATGATAGAGAATCTCCATAGATACCGTTCTTGGAGTTTAGAGAGGAGGTTGGGGAAGTGAGTCGCACACAATTTTATTCACCTTTTTTTTTTTTTGCCCTGGCTGTTAAAGCAAATCTCTACAGACGTTAAGTGAACCCTGGGGTTGTTAAATGAATCTGGCTTCTCTCACTGATTTTGCTTGTCAGAAGTCCGGGAGTTATATAATTATCTTCTCTAGTTTCCCAGATTAGTTTCTATAGTCACAGTATTTCTCTGCCTCTTTTCTGTCTCGGGGGGGGATGGGGTGGGGGTGGGGGGAAACGCACTTTCAGACAAGCCTAAAATCCTCAACTACATTTATTTCCTTCCTGAATGTCTTGAGGCTAGGCAGCCCTCCGCCCACACACCAAATTATGATTCTGGCTGGTGCTATTTTTAAGGCATGCCGGTTTCCTGTGGAATTATTATTTCAAGAAAAGAGAACAGGTAGCTCCAATCAGACGAGTCGAAAGAAGCAACAGAAGAGGGGGTACAAGACCAGTGGTGGGTTCCTACCGGTGCGGTCCACTACGCCGTTCCGGCAGGGACCCGCCGATTGCGCAATTTGCGCACGACGGCTCCAGTGCCGTCTTCACTGGTCCGTCGCGCGGTGCCATCTTTTTTTCTGAATGTTTGGCCTTTTTTTGCTTCCTGCACATACACGGAAGCAAAATCTCACGAGGGGACGCGTGTGCGAGATTTCGATGATTTTTTGCTTCCACGCGTGCGTGGAAGCAAAAAATCACCAAAATTGCACGCACGGACGAGTCCCCTCGCAAGATTTTGGTGATTTTTTGCTTCCTATGCATGCACGGAAGCAACATCGCGCAAGGGGACATGCGCGCGTAGCGAGCGCATGCACACGGGAAATGTGATGATGCGTGCTCAGCGCACTGGTAGCCAGGTAAGAGGAACCCGCCCCTATACAAGACCCAAGAAACCCTGACTCCAGCCCATTTCCGATGCTGATCATTTCAATGCTGAGACCTATCTGATGAGTCAAATGCCCAGCCAGCTGGGAGCCAGCTGGTTCTAAGAGAGGGTGGATTCGCATTCAGATCCTTGTCTCCCCCCCACCTTTGGCCTTTCCAGGTAGACCAGAAAGGAAGGAGATTCTACTTTACCGTAAGGCTGCCATAATGGGATATTGCAGGTCTGAAAGTACATAACTTCCACTGTCTTCTTTAATAGCCTGAGCAGTTAGGAAGGGATTGTCCTTCTGAGTCCTTTTTCCTCTATCCCTTGTGCAGCTGTGGGCTGAGCCCTCTCTTCTCTGACCATTCCCTAGGCCTTTAGGAAATGGTGAACCTTTTCAGCACAGAGTGGCAAAATGGTGTGTGCTCACGCACGCACACGTGCATGTGTGCCGGCCACCTGGTCTTCCAGTTTGCTGTCCGGTGTGCATGTGCCGGCTCCGCCTTGCCTTTCGGGGGGTCCTCGCACACACCCCTGCATGCCCCCCTGGTCCCCGTTGGGGTGGCAGGAAAGTTGAGCAGGGAATGCTGCCTTCCTCCGCTGGAAAGCCGGAGCCCTTTCCTGGCCTCAGAGGTAAGGGGCATTGGCGTTCCCGGGGCTCGGCTTGGGGGGCCAGCAGGCAGGAGAGCCAGCATAGCCCCCCTCTTACCCCTCAGAGGTGTCTCCATTCTGCGCTCTCCTCCGGCCCTCCTAGGACAGCTCACCTCCCTGATGGCGGCTCCTCCTCCTTTTCCTCACCCCTCATGGTGGCAGGAGCAGCAGGCCAGCCGGCCGGCCGCCTAGCCAGCAAATGCTGCCCCACTGCCCTGTGCGCCCGAGCCGGCCAGGTGCCCCAGACCACAGATGCCGCACAAAAAGCCTGCTCGGGCGGGAAGGGAGGGAAGCCCCGGCCCACCCGTCCTGGCTGGCTGGCAGCTCTGCTCCCCTTGCTCTTCCAGATTCCGGGGCGCCAGCCACCTGGTCTTCAGGTGCGTGGGAATGCCAGAAACCAAAACAGCAGCTGCCCGGTGTGCATGCGCGCGCCGGGAAGTTGATTTTCCTGTTTCCAGCATGCGCATGCGCGCTGGCCAGGTGGTCTTTGTGCGGCCCATAAACTGGAGGACCAGGTGGCCGGCGCGCATGTGCGCACAGGAAACCGGGAAATTATCTTCCCGGCGCACACATGCACACCGTTTCTGGTGCTCCCGCGCACTTGAAGACCACCTGGCCGGCGCGCCGGAAGAGCAACGGACGATGGCTTGCGTGGCCGGAGAAATGGCTCTGCGTGCCACTTCCGGCACGTGTGCCATAGATTCGCTATCACGGGTATAGGGTCTCCTCCTTGAGCAGCGGGTTGGACTAGATGACCTCCCAGGTCCCTTCCCACTCTGTTGTTCTGCTATTTGTCTCGAATAGTACAGGGTCTCCTGCGTGAGCAGGGGGTTGGACTAGAAGACCTCCAAGGTCCCTTCCCACTCTGTTGTTCTGCTATTTGTCTCGAATAGTACAGGGTCTCCTGCGTGAGCAGGGGGTTGGACTAGAAGACCTCCCAGGTCCCTTCCCACTCTGTTGTTCTGCTATTTGTCTCAAATAGTACAGGGTCTCCTGCGTGAGCAGGGGGTTGGACTAGAAGACCTCCCAGGTCCCTTCCCACTCTGTTGTTCTGCCATTTGTCTCGAATAGTACAGGGTCTCCTGCATGAGCAGGGGGTTGGACTAGAAGACCTCCCAGGTCCCTTCCCACTCTGTTGTTCTGCTATTTGTCTCAAATAGTACAGGGTCTCCTGCGTGAGCAGGGGGTTGGACTAGAAGACCTCCCAGGTCCCTTCCCACTCTGTTGTTCTGCCATTTGTCTCGAATAGTACAGGGTCTCCTGCGTGCGCAGGGGGTTGGACTAGAAGACCTCCCAGGTCCCTTCCCACTCTGTTGTTCTGCTATTTATATGAAGAAGTAGGCCAGGGAATGTATAAGAGGTCCAGAGCAATAGTTCTTTAGCTTGGGGCAATGGACCGCAAGGGGATAATTTGGATTATCCAGAGGATCATGGAGAGGTGGATGATGGCTTGTTCCTGGGTCAAAGGTATCCTTTGGAAGTGGAAAACCGAGTCGGGTTTTCTTGGTGGGAGTCAGGATGCTATTTGAGACGGGGAAAAGGGGGGGTAACAGGTCAAACAGCTTAATATTAATGAAATAATTGAAGAGAAACCTCTGATCTAGGGGTGGAAGACAGGGGAGAAGAGCCTACGTCTGCAGGCCTCATCTTACGACCACGACTGAGCTCAATACAGGCAGTCTGTATACTTATACTGTATACTTATAACAGCTCACTTAGCGACCGTTCCAAGCTACCACGGTGCTGAAAAAAGGGACTTACGACCATGTTTCACACTTACGACCGTTGCAGCATCCCCCACGGTCACGCGCTTTGCATTCGGACGTTTGACCACCGGCTCATATCTATGACGGTTGCAGCGTCCCGGGAGGGGGGTGTCACATGATCCCCTTTTGCGACCTTCTGACCAGCGAAGCCCACGGGGGGAGCCAGATTCGCTGAACGACCATGTGACTCGTTTAACAGCCGCAGGGGTTCCCTTAACAAATGTGGCGAGAAATGTTGTAAAATGGGACCAAGCTCCCTGAACAAATTTCTCACTTAGCAACATCAATGTTGGGCTCCATTGTGGTCGTACGTCGAGGACTACTTGTTGTTCCCTGGCTAAGCTCGCGTTTCCATTTTGGTTCCTGGCACGGATGAAGCTGCGTTTCTTCTCCTTTCCCTTAAATTCATTCCCTCTCTCCGGGGGCGGCTCTTTAGCATGCGCTGCGGGGGCTCCACTTCGGCTGCTGCCAGCTGCTTCCACCCGGCCCAGATGTGTTGGCTGGCAGCAGATAAATAAGGGAAGGGGGCCTCGCACTTCTGCGACCCCTTCGCCTCTCCCTCCAACCCAGGCAGAAAAGGTGGGGGGGGGGAATGCCGCAGTTAAGATCCCCAGGGAAATGCCTTCCCCACCTCCAGTTCTTTAGAAAGGAAGGCCTGACAGCAACCGGAAGGAAGGAAGGAAGGAAGGAAGGAAGGAAGGAAGGAAGGAAGGAGGGAGGGAGGGAGGGAGGGAGGGAGGAAGGAAGGAAGGAAGGAAGGAAGGAAGGAAGGAAGGAAGGAAGGAAAGAGGGAGGGAGGGAGGGAGGGAGGGAGAGAGGGGAGGAAGGAATAGCAATAGCACTTAAACTTATATACCGCTTCATAGTGCTTTTACAGCCCACTCTAAGCGATTTAGAGAGTTCAGCCTATTGACCCCAACAATCTGGGTCCTCATTTTACCCACCTCGGAAGGACGGAAGGCTGAGTCAACCTTGAGCCTGGTGAGATTTGAACAGTCAAACTGCAGCTAGCAGTCAGCTGAAGTAGCCTGCAGTGCCACACTCTAACCACTGCGCCACCTCAGCTCAGTGGGAAGGAAGGAAGGAAGGAAGGAAGAAGGAGGGAGGGAAAGAGGGAAGGAAGGAAGGAAGGAAAGAAGAAAGAAAGAAAGAAGGAAAGAAAGAGGGAGGGAAAGCGGGAAGGAAGGAAGGAAGGAAGGAAGGAAGAATGAGGGAGGGAGGGAGGAAAAGAAAGAGAAAGAGAGAAAGAGAAAGAGAAAAGGAGAGAGAAAGAAAGAAAGAAAGAAAGAAAGAAAGAAAGAAAGAAAGAAAGAAAGAAAGAAAGAAAGAAAGAAAGAAAGAAAGAGGGGGGAGAAAGAAAGAAAGAAATATAGAGGGGGAGAAAGGAAGGAAGGAAGGGAAGGGAATGAAGAGAAGGAAAGAAGGAAGGAAGGAAGGAAGGAAGGGAAGGGAAGGGAAGGGAAGGGAAGGGAAGGAAGGAAGGAAGGAAGGGAGAGGAGAAGCAGTAGCCATTCAAAACCTCCAAACAAATGACAATATAGCAATAGAACTTAGACTTATATACCGCTTCATAGTGCTTTACAGCCCTCTCTAAGCGGTTTACAGAGTTCAGCATATTGCCCCCAACAATCTGGGTCCTCATTTTACCGACCTCAGAAGGATGGAAGGCTGAGTCAACCTTGAGCTGGTGAGGATCAAACTGCTGGCAGCTGGCAGTCAGCAGAAGTAGCCTGCAATCCTGCATTCTAACCACTGCGCCAACACGGCTCTTCTCTATTATAATAACCGGAGGGCCCCTTGAACTGCCTTCGGCATTGACAAAATCCCCATCAGTCAATTGCGAAAGGCAGCTTGACGCGGAACAGGTTACAGACAATATCTTTAATATTATTCAACATCCACATCTGCCTACCCCGGGTCCCTGGGAAGGACAAAAATGCCAAGTCCATTTTGAACATCTGGCTCACTCTGTGACGAATGATAACATACTTCATGGGACAGACCTTGGAGAGGGCAGAACGGAAGATAAAGAACCGAAGAATGTAGCAAAAAGGCAAAGACCGGCAAATAGACGTAGAACGACCGCCGTAAAAGAAAGCAAAGGTAGGGTAGGACCAAGAGCGATCGGTGCCTTGGGGACAACCCTAAAACACCTGGAGCCTCACTGGGCATTGACAAAATCCCCATCGGTCAATTGCAAAAGGCAGCTTGACTCGGAGCAACTTACAACCTGCCACCAGATCTTCAACATCATCACATAACAACATTTATTTATTATTTATTTATTTGTGAGATTTCTATACCGCCTCACAGTGCAAGCACTCTCTAAGCGGTTTACACCAGTAAGCAATGTATATTTATATATTGCCCCCAACAATCTGGGTCCTCATTTTACCTACCTCGGAAGGATGGAAGGCTGAGTCAACCTTGAGCCGGTGAGATTTGAACAGCTGAACTCAAATGATCACAGTCAGCTAAAGTGGCCTGCAGTACTGCTCTCTAACCGCTGCAGCTAAAGTGGCCTGCAGTACTGCTCTCTAACCGCTGCGCCACCTCGGCTCATACAACATCTCAACATGTTTCTCAAGACAGCTCAACATCTGTCTTGGGAAAGACTGGATGGGTCGACCAAAACGCCAAATCCAGTCTGAACCTCTGGCTGACTGTGCGAGGAACCTTAACATCATCATCTTTATTTAATGACCCCATAATCCCTTGCGGGGTGGAGTCTGGGCAACTGAATGGAGCTAGCAGAGTGTTTGAATGGCCGGATTCCCTTCCTGTTGCCAATGCGGAGTTTTGTTCAGCAGATATATTCTCATAGTGCCCAGAGAGAGAAATATCTGCCTCTACCTAGGATCGAACTCACAGCCTGTGAGGCCAGAGCTCCACCTCTAGGCCACCACACCACTCTGTGTGAGCAACCTTAACGACACTAATAAAATAATTTCCGCACCTTTTGAAGGAGTGCATAAGCAGAGCGGGTATACAGGGAGTCCTTAACTGACAACCGTTCTTTGAGTGACGGTTCAAAGTTACGACGGCAATGAAAAAAAGGGACATGCAATCGTTTTTCACACTTGCGGCATCCCCACACTCACGTGATCGAAATTCGGACCCTTGGCCGCTGACTCGTATTTGTGACAGTAGCAGCGTCCCGGGGTCACGTGATCCTCTTTTGCGATCTTCGGACCATAGGGAAGCCAGATTCGCTTAACAACCGTCTTCCCAACCCAACGCCTGCAGCGATTCACTTAACAACTGTGGCAAGGAAGGGCGTAACATGGGGCAAAGCTCACTTAAGAAGTGTTTCGCTTAGCAATGGAAATTTTGGGCCGCCACTGTGGTCGTAAGTCGAGGACTACCTGTATTTTCAGATGCTGCCCTTCCGAAATCGTTTCTTGGTGCTCTTCCCTTCCAGCTAAATTAGGGCCTGGTTGCCAAATGATCCAAAGATTATAACTGAGCCATAACATTTGCATTATTGCTCCGAGGCGTGTTTGGTGACTGTTCCTTTGCGTGTTCTAGGAGCTGCAAATTAGCAACTCAGGCCTTCCTCTGGCCTCAGATGAGTCACTTCCTCTCTTTCAGGCTTGGCAGGTTTCTACCCAAGCAGGAAACCTGGTTTGTTTTGAATTTGAATTTGAATTTATTAAAATTTCTATGCCGCCCAACTCCCAGGGGGACTCTGGGCGGCTCACAACAGGGCATAGAAACAACGATCAGGAAAAACAATTTAAAAGCATATTAAAAAGTACAATACATTATTTAAAAAGGACTTTCACTCCAACATGCATACCTGGGCCGATCTAACAAGACCACATCTTCCGGTCATTGGCCCCTTTCATTTACCTCAGAGGTCTTCAAACTTGGCAACTTTCAGACTTGTGGACTTCAACTCCCAGAATTCCCCAGCCAGCTATGCTGGCTGGAGAATTCTGGGAGTTGAAGTCCACAAGTCTGAAAGTTGCCAAGTTTGAAGACCTCTGATCTAGGGGAAGATGGGGCCATCTCTGTCTTCCCCAGATCAGAAAAAAGGGGGTGCATTAAGGGAAGGGGGAACCCCACAGAAGCATTAAGACCTCTGACCCCCCTCCCATCCAGCTGGGAACGATGGAAGGGGGAGTCCAGCCACAGCTGCGAAGTCTCTCATTTCCTCTTCCCAGTTTTGAAGCTTCACCCCCTCCCCCATCCTTGGCACCCTATTTTTACAATCGGCGGGGACCCCGAAGTTTGCTTTTTTGTTGGGGTGTGGCAGTCTGCAGAAAGATTTCTTTCTTTCTTTCTTTCTTTCTTTTTCCTTTTTGGAAAGAGAAAGGGGGTTTGGTCAGGAGCCAGGCACCGTAAAAGGTTGAGAATCTCGTGCGGATTTCCAAACAGCTTGTCAAATCTTTGGCCTCCGGGAAAGAAATTTATTGCTGCGGTTAATAAGAGAAAAGATTTCCAGCCGGGGCGCCTGGAGAATCGGGCGGGTGCCAAAGTTAAACAGAAGGCAGGTGTTAAGTGCACAAGAGCCTCGAATTGCGTCAAAAGTTTGGAGGGCGAGGTTTGTGGGCTTAAAAGGCGACCCTTCGGGGGGACGGAGATGCAGGCAGGACAGGCCTAAGTCGGAAAAGGGGGTTTAGGAAATCCCTGGATCGGTTTTGCAAGCTAATCTCGGGTGTGGCCTGCACTCACACACACACGCACACCCTGGAAAAAACTGGCACGGGTTCCGAAATCCGGACAAAGTACAGGCAGTCTTCGACGTACGACCACAATTGAGCCCAATGGTTTGGTTGTTGAGTGAGATATTGCTTACGTGAATTTTGCTCCATTTTTTTAACCTTTCTTGCCACAGTTGTTAAGTGAATCACTGCCAGTTTTAAATTGATAACACCTTCACCATCTTTCGTTCTTTTGAAAGGATAGCCCAACAGCAAGCAGGAGGGAGGGAGGGAGGGAGGGAGGGAGGGAAAGAAAGAAAGAAAGAAAGAAAGAAAGAAAGAAAGAAAGAAAGAAAGAAAGAAAGAAAGAAAGAAAGAAAGAAAGAAGGAAGGAAGGAAGACGGGAGGGAGGGAGGAAGAGAACAAAGGAAGGAAGGAATGAAAAAGAAAGAAAAAGGGAGAGAGAATGGAAGGCAGGCAGGCAGGAAGAAAAAAATGAAAAAGAAAGAAAAAGGGAGGGAGGGAGAGAGAATGGAAGGAAAGAAGAAAGAAAGAAAGAAAGAAAGAAAGAAAGAAAGAAAGAAAGAAAGAAAGAAAGAAAGAAAGAAAGAAAGAAAGAAAGAAAGAGGGGGGAGGAAGGAAGGAAGGAAGGAAGGAAGGAAGGAAGGAAGGAAGGAGAGAAGGCATGAGGGAGGGAGGAAAAAATGAAAAAGAAAGAAAAGGGGAGAGAGGGAGGGAGAGAGAATGGAAGGAAGGAAGAGAAAGACAGAAAGAAAGAGAAAGAGAAAGAGAAAGAGAAAGAGGAAGGAAGGAAGGAAGGAAGGAAGGAAGGAAAGAAAGAAAGAAAGAAAGAAAGAAAGAAAGAAAGAAAGAAAGAAAGAAAGAAAGAAAGAAAGAAAGAAAGAAAGAAAGAAAGAAGAGAAGCAGCAGCCATTCAAAACCTCCAAACAAATGAAAATATATAAGTAGCCCTCAACTTACAACCTATTTGAGCCCAAAATTTCTGTCGCTAAGTGAGGCATTTGTTAAGTGACTTTTGCCCCATTTTACGACCTTTCTTGCCAAGCGAATCCCTGCCGTTGTTCAGTTAGTAACAGGGCTGTTAAGGGAATCCGGCTTCTCCATTGCTTGTCAGAAGGCCGCAAAAGGGGAATCACGTGAGCCCTGGGGACACTACAACCGTCATAAATACGAGTCAGTTGCCAAGCATCTGAATTCTGATCACGTGGCCACGGGGATGCTGCACCGGTCGTAAGTGTGAAAAACGGCCATCGGATCCTTTGGTTCAGTGCCGGTCATGAAATAAGTCGAGGCCTACCTGGAAAGAAACAAACAGCCAAGTCGCTAGTCCTTATGGCGAAAAGCTTCCCTGCAAAGCCGAAGCTTAAAGCGAGCGGACAAGATGCAGTTTTGTAGCAGGACAAAAAAACCATGATGTGAAAAATATCTCTATGCAAGGTGGTGATTTCGCTTTTCCTGGGAGAGGCCGCCAAAAAACATCAGAATTTTATTTTATTGCTTTCAAAGTGCAGTGTGCAGTTGGGAAACGCTGACCCGAATCTCATCGGCCTTCCTCCCGTCGCTCTACAGGTAGTCCTCGACTTATGACCACAATCGAGACCCAAATTTTCATTAGGCTAAGCCAGACTGTTGTTAAAGAAACGTTGCCCCATTTTGCGACCTTCCTTTGACGCAGGCGTTAAGAGGAATCGCCGCGGGTTGTTAAATCAATCACACGGTTGTTAAGTGAATCTGGCTTCCCCATTGACTTTGCTGGTCGGACGGTCGCAAAAGGGGATCAAACGGGGCGCCAGGTCCTTGCAACCGTCATAAGTATGAGTCAGTGGCCAAGCATCGGAATGTGAATCACACGTCCATGGGGAAATGCTGTAACGGTCGTAAGTGTGAAAAACCCTCGTCGGTCCCTTTTTTTCTGTGCCGTTGTCACTTTGGTCACTAAATGAATGGTCGTAAGTCGAGGATGACCTGAAATCCTTTCCATCTGCCAAGAATTAGAGCCTGTTCTAAATCTTTGGCTCTCGGTGGGGTTTTTTCCTCCGCGGGGAGGGGATTAAACTTGTCTTTTTCTGCCAGCAAAACAGATATTTTATCCGAGAACTGCAGATTTTGAGAGTTTACCTAGAAGATTTCACTCCGAACCTTGCCAGGGCTGCCAGTTGGTGATTGGCCCGAAAGGTAATTCGGCCAAAGTAGTGTACAGGCAGTTATTTCTAACAAAATGAAATTCAATGTAGAGAAAAGTCAAGTCTTACACTTAGGCAAGAAAAACCAAAAGTACACATATAGATTGGGAGAAACCAGGCTTAATAGCAGTAACTGTGAGAGGGATCTTGGAGTCTTAGTGGACAACCAATTAAATATGAGCCAGCAGTGTGCAGCGGCAGCCAAAAAATCCCAAGTTGCATTAACAGAGGGATTCAATCATATCAAATGAGGTAATAATACCAGTCTATAAAGCCTTAGTAAGACCACCACACCTAGAATACTGCATCCAGTTTTGGTTCACCACACTATAAAAAAAGATGTTGAGACTCTGGAAAGAGTGCAGAGAAGAGCTGATGAGGGGACTGGAGGCTAAAACATACGAAGAACGGTTGCAGGAACTGGGCATGGATAGTCTAGTGAAGAGAAGGCCCAGGGGAGACATGAGAGCAGTGTTTCAATATTTGAGGGGCTGCCGCAGAGAGGAGGGGGTCAAGCTGTTTTCCAAAGCACCCGAAGGCCAGACAAGGAACAATGGATGGAAACTGATCAAGAAGAGATTCAACCTGGAAATAATTTTTCTGACAGTGAGAACAATCAACCGATGGAACAGAAGTTGCCTTTGGAAGTGGTGGGAGCTTCATCACTGGAAGCTTTCAAGAAGAGACTGGATTGCCATCTGTCAGAAATGATGTAGGGTCTTCCTGCTTGGGTGGGGGGTTGGACTAGATGACCTACAAGGTCCCTTTCAACTCTGTTAATCTGTATCTCTAGGTAGTCCTCGATTTACAGCCACAACTGAAACCAAATTTCACATCGCTAAGCGACACATTTGTTAAGTGAGTTTTCTCCCATTTTACGATCTTGCTTGCCATGGTTGTTAAGCGAATCATTGGAGTTGTTAAATGAGTAACCTGATTGTGAAGTGAATTTGGCTTCCCCGTTGACTTTGCTTGTCAGAAGGTCAAAGCAAGTGATAGAAAAAGGTTTCTATCTCCTGGTTTATGTTGTTTGCCTGTTTAGTATCCCATGACTACCCCTGAGTTTGTATTTTATGATTTATGACGATTGTATTTTATGATTAAGATCATGATTTATCACTTGTGGCTTGTAGGTACGCAGAGGGTTTACGCGTCGGAGACCAATTCCTTGTGTGTCCAATCACACTTGGCCAATAAAGAATTCTATTCTATGACTCTGGGACACTACAACCGTCATAAATACGAGTCCGTTACCAAGCGAATAGGATAGGATAGGATAGGATAGGATAGGATAGGATATTGGAATGAAGAATAGAATAGAATAGAATAGAATAGAATAGAATAGAATAGAATAGAATAGAATAGAATAGAATAGAATAGAATAGAATAGAATAGAATAGAATAGAATAGAATATTGGAATGAAGAATAGAATAGAATAGAATAGAATAGAATAGAATAGAATAGAATAGAATAGAATAGAATAGAATAGAATAGAATAGAATAGAATATTGGAATGAAGAATAGGATAGGATAGGATAGGATAGGATAGGATAGGATAGGATAGGATAGGATAGGATAGGAATAGAATAGAATATTGGAATGAAGAATAGAATAGAATAGAATAGAATAGAATAGAATAGAATAGAATAGAATAGAATAGAATAGAATAGAATAGAATAGAATAGAATATTGGAATGAAGAATAGGATAGGATAGGATAGGATAGGATAGGATAGGATAGGATAGGATAGGATAGGATAGGATAGGATAGGATAGGAATAGAATAGAATATTGGAATGAAGAATAGAATAGAATAGAATAGAATAGAATAGAATATTGGAATGAAGAATAGAATAGGATAGGATAGGATAGGATAGGATAGGATAGGATAGGATAGGATAGGAATAGAATATTGGAATGAAGAATAGAATAGAATAGAATAGAATAGAATAGAATAGAATAGAATAGAATAGAATAGAATAGAATAGAATATTGGAATGAAGGATAGGATAGGATAGGATAGGATAGGATAGGATAGGATTAGAATAGAATAGAATATTGGAATGAAGAATAGAATAGAATAGAATAGAATAGAATAGAATAGAATAGAATAGAATAGAATAGAATAGAATAGAATAGAATAGAATAGAATAGAGATGGGGAGGAGGAAGAGGAAGAGAAGGAGGGAAGGGAAGGGGAAGGGGAAAAGAGGAGAGGAGAGTGGGATGGAATGGAATGGAATGGAATGGAATGGAATAGAGTAGAATAGAATAGAATAGAATAGAATAGAATAGAATAGAATAGAATAGAATAGAATAGAATAGAATAGAATAGAATAGAATCTGGAAGGGACCTTGGAGGTCTTCTAGTCAGCTCAGGCAGGAGACCCTATTCCATTCCAGACAAGTGGCTGTCCAATCTCTTCTTAAAAACCTCCAGTGATGGAGCACCCACAACTTCTGGTGGCAAGCTGTCCCACTGGTTAATCGTCCTCACTGTTAGGAAGTTTCTCCTTAATTCCAGGAAATCTAAATTTTGATGACATGACCATGGGGGATGTTGCAACCGTCGTAAGTGTGAAAAACAGTCAGAAGTCCCTTTTTTCAAGTGCCATCGTAACTTGGAACGTTCACTAAGTGAGCTATTGTAAGTCAATGGCTGCCTGTATTCCAAGATGCCAAAACAGGCTGGCTTTTTTTTCTTTTGCTGATGGGGCCTCCTGCTTCCTGACCTTCTGGGAATTGCTCGGAAGGCGAGAGACTGGATCCGTCCGTGGGAGAGAGCTGTTTGAAGAGGCAGCTGCATGAACCAGCCGTAAATTTACAGGCACCCGAGAAGGAACATAGGAAGAAAGTCCAGCTCTGCAAAAAAAGCGCACTTGATCTGCCAGGAAAATACTGGCTGGGAGAAGAGACGGAGACAGATTTATTCCAAGCTCCACGTGGGAATCTTAGGTTTGGGATGGAAGCCAGCATTTCGAGGATTTGCCAGGTATCAGTGGCTGTCAGATTTCGTCCTTGTCCTCTCGGCTTCAGGCTTGTTCCAGATGGGGACTGAGAAGAACAAAATCAGTGAAAAACCTACCTACGGGACTTAGGTCAGATGGATGGTTGTGCCCATCTGGAGGCTGAGAAATTCTGATTTTTTTAAAAAAAGGAATACAGTTGTGTTTCTTAACCTTAGAAACTTTGAGCTGTGTGGAGTTCAAGTCCCAGAATTCTTCAGCCAGCATGAATTTAATTTAATTTAATTTAATTTAATTTAATTTAATTTAATTTAAAGTTCTTATAAGCCGCCCAATCCCGTAGGACTCAGGGCAGCGTACAGCAAAAATAAGAACAATAAGAATTTAATAAAAAAAATTAAAAAAATTAAAAAATTTTAAAAAACCAATCATCCAACAGGGAATACGATCTCTTTTCATCCCGCCTGCAGGAAGAGCCATGTCTTCGCAGCTTTGCGGAAGGCCAGTAGGGTGGGGATAGTCCGGATCTCTGGTGGGAGTTGGTTCCAAAGGGAGGGAGCTCCCACAGAGAAGGCTCTCCCGCATGGTCCCACCAACTGGCATTGCTTGGTTGATGGGACCTGGAGGAGACCAACTCTGTGGGACCTAACTGGTCGTAGGGAGGTATGCGGTAGGATGCGGTCCTGGAGGTAACCTGGCCCTGAGCCATGTAGGGCTTTAAAGGTCAAAACCAACACCTTAAATTGTGTCCGGAGACTAATGGGCAACCAATGCAGCTGGCGGAGAATGGGTGTTACGTGGGTGTATCTGGGAACACCCACCACAGCTCGCGCAGCTGCATTTTGCACCAATTGCAGTCTCCGGATACTCTTTAAGGGTCGCCCCATGGATGGACTTCAAGTCCCAGAATTCCCCAGCCAGCATGTATAGACTTCAACTCCCAGAATTTCTGGATCCCTGCACAAATGGATTACTGCATTTCTGTCAAACAGGTCACAAGTGGTCAAAATGGGATGCGCTTTATCAAACCCTGTACCTGTTAACAGCGGTGTTCCCCAAGGCAAGGTTTTAGGACCAACTCTCTTTATTCTTTACATAAATGACCTCTATGATAATATAAAAAACAACTGCGTCCTCTTCGCAGATGATGTAAAACTATTCAACACCACCGACAACACTATTACCCTTCAAAAAGACCTTGACAGTGTATCAGAATGGTCAAACAAGTGGCAACTTCAAATCTCAATCAACAAATGCTCAGTCTTACACATTGGCAAAAATAATCAGAACACAAAATACAAACTAGATGATCACAACCTTGCTGACGATCCTCACTCAGTAAAGGACCTTGGAGTACTCATGTCTAATGATCTAAGTGACAGAGCCCACTGCAACAGCATTGCTAAGAAGGCATTAAGAGTGGTTAACCTAATCTTGTGTAGCTTCTTCTCTGGCAATATTGTACTTCTAACTAGAGCATATAAAACATTTGCCAGACCAATTCTCGAATACAGCTCATCCGTCTGGAACTCACACTACATATCGGACATTAATACAATTGAGAATGTCCAGAAATACAAATCCATTAAATTAAATATTTCACGAGACGAGCACCACACTCCTCCGTTCGCAACAGAATACCTTATGCCACCAGACTTGAAATTTTGGGCCTAGAAAATTTAGAACTACGCCGCCTTCGATCTGACCTAAGTGTAGCACACAAAATTATATGCTACAATGTCCTATCTGTCAACGACTACTTCAGCTTCAACCGCAACAATATACGAGCACACAATAGATACAAACTCAATGTAAACCGCTCCAGACTTGATTGCAAAAAATTCGACTTCAGCAACAGAGTGGGCAATGCCTGGAACACTTTACCTGACTCTGTGGTTTCTTCCCCAAACCCCCAAAACTTTAACCTTAGACTGTCTACCGTCGACCTCACCCCATTCCTAAGAGGTCTGTAAGGGGCGTGCATAAGCACACCAGCGTGCCTACCATCCCTGTCCTAATGTCCCCATGTTTTCGTAAAATACCATGTACTCAAAACCATGCTTGTACTTTTATATATTCACATTAATGTTTATACTTAGTTTGTATTCATATACACGCTTGACAAAATAAAAATAATAAAAAATTAAATAAATTCTCCAGCCAGTATGTATGGACTTCAAGTCCCAGAATTCCCCAGCCAGCATGGATGGACTTCAACACTCAAAAGTCAAAGGGGGAAGTCAGATTTGCCGAATGACAGCACGATTCACTTAACAACAGCAGTGATTCACATAACATCTGTGGCAAGAAAGGTCGTAAAATTGGGGAAAGCTCACTTAACTGCCTTGCATAGCAATCGAAATTTGGGGATAGGCTGTGGTCGTAAGTTGAGGACTTTGTCCAGATGGCACCTGCCTCATCAATAGTGCCTCTGAGAGGGATCTAGGGGTCCTCATGGACCCCTGCTTAAGTACAGGTAATCCTCGACTTACATCCATTTGTGTCACGGTGTGATTTATTGCCTGTTACATGTATATGCAGGGAGATGCATCCCTATTCAATATAATGGTTTATTCCTGAGCACGTGATTGATATGTTCTTGTACGCATGTGTGCATTCCAATCTCCGCTCTATCCTTCTTGCTCTGTCTTCCATTGAGAGAAGACGCACATTCATATTAGAGATGTAAACAAATGAGGATTTATTGTTTTTGTACCGAAATAAATATTTTTACTTAGACTTTTAAACTGCGGTTTCATTTCTAATGTCTGATGTCCGGGAAAAGATCAAACATCACCTCTGTGAGATTAATTCTCACCTCTGTCAATTTGTTTGGTGACCATTTCAAGGTTACAATGGCACTGAAAAAAGGGAGTTATGACAGGTCCTCGCAGTTACAACCGCCACAGCATTCCCCACGGTCACATGATCAACATTGGAACACTTGTCAATCGGCATGTATTTGCCACACTTGCCCTGCCCTGGGATCACGTGATCCCCATTGGCAATCTTCCCAGCCGGCTTCCCATTGGAAAGTCAACAGGAGAAAGCAGATTTCTTAACGACCACATGATTCACTTAACGGCTGCAATGATTCACTTCACAACCAGGCCAAAAATACCATGAAGTTGAACATCTCACAGAACCACCACCTTCCTCAGCCATGGAAATTCAGGTCCCAGTTGATCTCCTTGATCCCCTGGCCATGTAAGGACGCCCAATCCCTTGATCTAGGGGGATCCCATGGCCATATAAGGAGGCCTGATCCCTGGACCTAGGGAGATTCAATGGACATATAAGGAGGCCTGATCCTTTGATCTAGGGAGATCGAATGGCCCTATAAGGAGGCCCAAGCCCTTGATCTAGGGGGATCCCATTGCCATATAAAGAGGCTGGATCCCTGGACCTAGAGAGATTCAATGGACATAAGGAGGCCTGATCCTTTGATCTAGGGAGATCGAATGGCCCTATAAGGAGGCCCAATCCCTTTAATCTAGGGGGATCCCACTGCCATATAAAGAGGCTGGATCCCTGGACCTAGGGAGATCCAATGGACATATAAGGAGGCCTGATCCCTTGATCTAGGGAGAATAGAATGGCCCCATAAGGAGGCCCAATCCCTTGATCTATGGGGATCAATTAGCCATACAAGGAGGCCTGATCCCTTGATCTAGGTCTAGGAGGATACCATAGCCATACAAGGAGGTCTGATCCCGTCAAAGTACCAGAGATTCAACACCAGTATAGCCACCGCACACACAACGACCCCCAGCAACCCCCAGCATTTCCCGCCAAAAAACAAACCTTCATTCCCCATATAGAAGGAATCACCGAAGGGAGGAACCGTTCTCGCTCTTCCCCGAAATATACATCTCCTGGGATGGGATGAGAGATCTTAACAGCAGGGGATCCGCTCCGCTACAAGGGCCGCCTGTGAACCCGAGCGAAGGGCGATCCGTTCCAATGCAAAAAGTCCATTTGCAGTAGTCACCTCTTTTGTCATCGGGCTCTTCCCCTGCCTCAAAATAGCATTTTACTGGCCACCGGCTAGCTCCGAGTTGGTTGAGATGTTCAGGGTGCCATTTCACAGAGGGGGGGTGGGGCTTTCAAGTAACCCCCCCCCCCAAGCAGCCTCCCCAGAAATGACCTTGTACGTGATCCAGGAGCTTAGCCCATCTCCCCATCCAATTCCTTACAAGGTCCCAACCTCCGTGTAATTCCGCCCCGTGACTTTAATTACTGGGAATTAATGGGAAACAGGTTAAACTGGCAGCTACGGAAAACATTGGCATATGTGCTGATTAACAGGCTTCACACAAAACAGGCTTGACTTGCCTAGCCCTCTTAAAGCCTGCTGGCTGGGGAATTCTGGGACTTGAAATCTACCCCTCTTAAAGCCTGCTGGCTGGGGAATTCTGGGACTTGAAATCCACTCAGCTAAAAGCCTGCTGGCTGGGGAATTCTGGGAGTTGAAGTCCACCCCTCTTAAAGCCTGTTAGCTGGGGAATTCTGGGACTTGAAGTCCACCCCTCTTAAAGCCTGCTGGCTGGGGAATTCTGGGAGTTGAAGTCCACCCCTCTTAAAGCCTGCAAGCTGGGGAATTCTGGGAGTTGAAGTCCACCCATCTTAAAGCATGCTGGCTGGGGAATTCTGGGAGTTGAAGTCCACTCAGCTTAAAGCCTGCTGGCTGGGGAATTCTGGGAGTTGAAGTCCACTCAGCTAAAAGCCTGCTGGCTGGGGAATTCTGGGAGTTGAAGTCCACCCCTCTTAAAGCCTGTTAGCTGGGGAATTCTGGGACTTGAAGTCCACCCCTCTTAAAGCCTGCAAGCTGGGGAATTCTGGGACTTGAAGTCCACCCCTCTTAAAGCCTGCAAGCTGGGGAATTCTGGGAGTTGAAGTCCACCCCTCTTAAAGCCTGCTGGCTGGGGAATTCTGGGACTTGAAGTCCACCCCTCTTAAAGCCTGCTGGCTGGGGAATTCTGGGACTTGAAGTCCACCCCTCTTAAAGCCTGGTGGCTGGGGAATTCTGGGAGTGGAAGTCCACCCCTCTTAAAGCCTGCTGGCTGGGGAATTCTGGGAGTTGAAGTCCACCCCTCTTAAAGCCTGCAAGCTGGGGAATTCTGGGAGTTGAAGTCCACCCATCTTAAAGCATGCTGGCTGGGGAATTCTGGGAGTTGAAGTCCACTCAGCTTAAAGCCTGCTGGCTGTGGAATTCTGGGAGTTGAAGTCCACTCAGCTTAAAGCCTGCTGGCTGGGGAATTCTGGGACTTGAAGTCCACCCCTCTTAAAGCCTGCTGGCTGGGGAATTCTGGGAGTTGAAGTCCACCCCTCTTAAAGCCTGCTGGCTGGGGAATTCTGGGACTTGAAGTCCACCCCTCTTAAAGCCTGCTGGCTGGGGAATTCTGGGACTTGAAGTCCACCCCTCTTAAAGCCTGATGGCTGGGGAATTCTGGGAGTGGAAGTCCACCCCTCTTAAAGCCTGCTGGCTGGGGAATTCTGGGAGTTGAAGTCCACCCCTCTTAAAGCCTGCAAGCTGGGGAATTCTGGGAGTTGAAGTCCACCCATCTTAAAGCATGCTGGCTGGGGAATTCTGGGAGTTGAAGTCCACTCAGCTTAAAGCCTGCTGGCTGTGGAATTCTGGGAGTTGAAGTCCACTCAGCTTAAAGCCTGCTGGCTGGGGAATTCTGGGACTTGAAGTCCACCCCTCTTAAAGCCTGCTGGCTGGGGAATTCTGGGAGTTGAAGTCCACCCCTCTTAAAGCCTGCAAGCTGGGGAATTCTGGGACTTGAAGTCCACCCATCTTAAAGCATGCTGGCTGGGGAATTCTGGGAGTTGAAGTCCACTCAGCTTAAAGCCTGCTGGCTGTGGAATTCTGGGAGTTGAAGTCCACTCAGCTTAAAGCCTGCTGGCTGGGGAATTCTGGGAGTTGAAGTCCACCCCTCTTAAAGTTTCCAAGGTTGCAAAACACTAATTTAGAGGGCCACATTATCCTTTAAACCTACCCTCCCTCCACGTCCATCTCCCCCTATCTAAAAAAAAATCTGGTGTTGATTCCTGAGACACTCAGCTCTGCATCTGAATGCCAAATTTTCCGAAGAAATTCTCGGAAATTCCAAATGGTTCTGGATTTCCTTCCCAGCCTCCGCCTCCTCCCCCTTTGGCAACTGGGATGCCCCAGCAGCCAAATCCTGTCTACAAAACACCAGTAATCCCTCATGTGGGTAGGGGGGGATGTAAAGTTCCCAAAAGTCCTCAGCTGACCCCGTTTTCCCACTCCAAGCCCCTCCCTGTCCCAGCCCTGGGGTCAAGGTGCAAAAGCTAATCCTGCTTGCCGGCCTGCCTTCCTACCAATAAACAAGAGGTTGAAAAAAGGGTGTTTTCTAGGATTTACACACACACACACACACACACACACACACACACACACACACCCCCAATCCAACACAATGGACAATATAGTCAGGAACTTGTGAGTCAGCACCGCACTTCCCGTAACAGCCCGGCGAAGCCATCCTCAGAAAATCATTGGATTAAAAGCAGAAGGAAGCCCAAAACTGGTTAATCTGGATTTATGGGCTCTCCTTCAGCCATGGGATATACAGGGAGTCCTCGACTTGCGACCAAAATTACGACCAAAATTTCCATTGCTAAGCGAGACTGATGTTCAGTGTGAGTTTTGCCCAATTTTACGAACTTTCTTGCCACCGTTGGGAAGCCAATCGCTGCCGTTGTTAAGTTAGGAACACGGCTGTTAAGTGAACCCGCTTCCCCTGGGTCACATGACCCCGGGTCGCTGCAACCGTCATAAATAGGAATCAGTAGCCAAGCGTCTGAATTTTGATCAAGGGGCCATCAGGATGCTGCAATGGTCGTAAGTGTGAAAAGCGGTCATAAGTCCATTTTTTCAATGTCGTTGTAACTTTAAATGGTCACTAAATGAACTGTTGTAAGTCCAGGACTACCTGTCCTTCTGCCTGACTGCTGGGAGAGATGCCAAGCGGAGTCCCAGAGAACACAGGGAGACGTAGGGTGGGCTCTCATTCAACCAAGGGATTCTTGGAGTTAAGGAGAAACTTCCTAACAGTGAGGACAATTAATCAGTGGAACTACCTGCCACCAGACGTTGTGGGTGCCCCATCACTGGAGGATTTTAAGAAGAGACTGGACATCCATTTGCCCTGAACACTACAGGGTCTCCTGCTTGAGCAGGGGGCTGGACTAGAAGACCTCCAAGGTCTCTTCCAGTTCTATTCTGATGATAGATAGATAGATAGATAGATAGATAGATAGATAGATAGATAGATAGATAGATAGATAGATAGATAGATAGATTATGAGTGATAGATGAGTGATAGCTATAATCAAAAATAGATAAAGAGATAGACAGATAGATAGATATGATAGATAGAAGATAGATAGAAGACAGACAGACAGACAGACAGACAGACAGATAGATGATAGATAGATATAGAGATAGATAGATAGATATAGATAGATAAGATATAGATAGATATATGATAAATAGATGAGATAGATAGATGGATGGATGGATGGATAGATAGATAGATAGATAGATAGATAGATAGATAGATAGATAGATAGATAGATAGATAGATAGATAGATAGATAGATAGATAGATGATAGATAGATAGATAGATAGATAGATAGATAGATAGATAGATGATAGATAGATAGATAGATAGATAGATAGATAGATAGATAGATGATAGATAGATAGATAGATAGATAGATAGATAGATAGATAGATAGATAGATAGATAGATAGATAGATAGATTATGTGTGATAGATGAGTGATAGCTATAATCAAAAATAGATAAAGAGATAGACAGATAGATAGATATGATAGATAGAAGATAGATAGAAGACAGACAGACAGACAGACAGACAGATAGATGATAGATAGATATAGAGATAGATAGATAGATATAGATAGATAAGATATAGATAGATATATGATAAATAGATGAGATAGATAGATGGATGGATGGATGGATAGATAGATAGATAGATAGATAGATAGATAGATAGATAGATAGATAGATAGATAGATAGATAGATAGATAGATAGATAGATAGATAGAGATGGATGGATGGATGGATGGATGGATGGATAGATAGATAGATAGAGATAGATAGATGGATGGATGGATGGATGGATAGATAGATAGAGATGGATGGATGGATGGATGGATGGATGGATGGATGGATAGATAGATAGATAGATAGATAGATAGATAGATAGATAGATAGATAGATAGATAGATAGATAGATAGATAGATAGATAGATCGTGTCATCCTGGTTGCCCTGCAGGATTTGGGCAGGACCATTTGAGCCAATTATTTCTGCCCAGAAACACCTTGGATGCTCCCCTGGCCACTTTCTCCCCTAGAAAGAGCCGTGGAGAACGGCTGCAAAAACAAGCAATTATTTCACACCGAGCTCGCAAACTGTCATCCCTGCCGTCGCCTGGGGCAAGTTACAGTGATTTTTCGGGAGACCGAGTTGTCGAGATTTAGAGGAGAAGAGAACCAAGTACAACACACACAAACACACAGACGCGCACAAAGAGACACAGATGCAGGGTTTGAAACCCACTGGGGCACTCTGAAGGAAGGGAGGCTACCGATACAGGACTTAAAAACCAAAATTGGACCAGAATTTCTGTTGCTAAGGAACGGGGTTGTTAAATGAATTGTGACCAAATGTATTGTTTGTTAGGTTTTTTGTGCTGGTTGTTAAGAGGATCAGTACAGTTGTTAAGTGAATCACACAGTTGTTCAGCGAATCCGCCTTCCGTGTGAGTCGCCTGGAGCAAGTTAAAAGTGATTTCAAGGAGACCAACTGTCGAGATTTAGAGAAGAGAATCGAGTCCTACACAAACACATAGACACACACAAAAAACCCACACACAAACACACAGACACACACAGACACACACACACACACACACACCACACACACACACAGGGTTTAAACCCACTGGGGCACTCTGAAGGCAGGGAGGCTACCAATACAGACTTACGATTCCAATTCGGACCAGAATCTCTGTTGCTAAGGAAGGCGGTTGCTTAAATGAATCAGGACCAAAGGTATTATTTTGGTTCTTAAGTGAATCAGTGCAGTTGTTAAGCGAATCTGGTTTTCCTCATTGAAGTTGTCTGGGAAGATCGCAAAAGGGAATCACGTGACCCTGGACCACTGCGACCGTCATAAATATGACCCAGTTGCCAAGATCGAGATAGATATAAATAGATGATTGAAGATAGATAGATAAATAGATATGATTGATAGATGATAGATATTAATAGTTATAGATGATATATAAATCATATATATATACACACATACACATACATACATACATATATACATATTTCCTGGTGAAGAGCTGATAGGGAAGAGAACCTTGTGGCCTAGAGGTTAAAACTGCTGCCTTACAAGCAGACTGCCCAGGTCAAATCCCACTAAGGGTGTGGCTATCTGACGAGAGCAAAATAGCTCGAAATAGATCTATAATAGTCTCCCTTTATTTTCATTTATCAGCAAAAAATGTTACACACATACACACACAGACATATATATATATATATATATATATATATATATATATATATATATATATATATGTATGTATGTATGTATGTATGTATGTATGTATGTATGTATGTATGTATTGTATGTATGTATGTATGTATGTATGTATGTATGTATGTATGTATATATATAAATAACAGTCTATGTTATTGTAAATGGTGTAGGTCTACAATAACTACAGTATGTTATTGCAAATGGTGTAGGAACTCCTGCTTGAGCAGGGGGTTGGACTAGATGACCTACAAGGTCCCTTCCAACTCTAATAATAAATCTAAATCTAAACAGAGTTGGGAGGGACCTTGGAGGTCTTCTAGTCCAACCCCCTGCTTAGGCAGGAAACCCTGTAGCATTTCAGACAAATGGTTATCCAATCTCTTCCTAAAAACTTCCGGTGTTGGAGCATTCACAACTTCTGGAGGCAAGTTGTTTCACAGATTAATTGTTCAGTCAGGAAATTTCTCCTTAGTTCTAAGTTGCTTCTCTCCTTGTTTAGTTTCCACCCATTGCTTCTTGTTCTGCCCTCAGGTGCTTTGGAGAACAGCTTGACTCCCTCTTCTTTGTGGCAACCCCTGAGATATTGGAAGACTGCTATCATGTCTCCCCTAGTCCTTCTTTTCATTAAACTAGACACACCCAGTTCCTGCAACCGTTCTTCATATGTTTTAGCCTCCAGTCCCCTAATCCTCTTTGTTGCTCTTCTCTGCACTCTTTCTGGATTTGACCTAAGAAGGGTAGATAAGCTTTGCAATGCTCAAGAGACAAGTTTCTAGTCCCCTTGGCTCATAAATCTTTGCCTTCTTCCTGACAGATAGACCCACTTCTCAACAAAGCTTCAGGCAAATATCTACAGCCATTGTTGGGATTTTTTTTAAAGCATGCCTCTGGAGACTTTATCTTCCAGGCTGGTGCTTTGCTTTACGGGGTTTTCCTCTTTTTAAAATGCAGTGAATCTCTGATTTAAAATATTAAGTCGTGTGGGGCCTCAGAAGGATGGATATGTGGATGGATGGATTGATTGATAGGCAGGCAGATAAAAGATAGGCAGATAATTATTATTTTGCATAGCTTGCATGAGGTCCAAAGTAAAGTCAAACAGAAAGACAGGCAGATAATTGATGGTTAGGTAGATAGACGGGATGGAAGATAGATAGATAGATAGATAGATAGATAGATAGATAGATAGATAGATAGATAGATAGATAGATAGATAGATAGATAGATAGATAGATAGAGAAAGAGAGAGAGAGAGAGAGGGAGAGGACAGATGACATAGATGGATGGATGGATGGATGGATGGATGGATGGATGGATGGATGGATGGATGCGTGGGTGGGTGGGTGGGTGGGTGGGTGGAAGATAGATGATAGATAGATAGATAGATAGATAGATAGATAGATAGATAGATAGATAGATAGATAGATGGATGGATGGATGGATGGATGGATGGATGGATGGATGGATGGATGGATGGATGGATGGATGCGTGGGTGGGTGGGTGGGTGGGTGGATGGAAGATAGATGATAGATAGATAGATAGATAGATAGATAGATAGATAGATAGATAGATAGATAGATGGATGGATGGATGGATGGATGGATGGATGGATGGATGGATGGATGGATGCGTGGGTGGGTGGGTGGGTGGGTGGGTGGAAGATAGATGATAGATAGATAGATAGATAGATAGATAGATAGATAGATAGATAGATAGATAGATAGATAGATAGAGAAAGAGAGAGAGAGAGAGAGGGAGAGGACAGATGACATAGATGGATGGATGGATGGATGGATGGATGGATGGATGGATGGATGGATGCGTGGGTGGGTGGGTGGGTGGATGGAAGATAGATGATAGATAGATAGATAGATAGATAGATAGATAGATGGATGGATGGATGGATGGATGGATGGATGGATGGATGGATGCGTGGGTGGGTGGGTGGGTGGGTGGGTGGGTGGAAGATAGATGATAGATAGATAGATAGATAGATAGATAGATAGATAGATAGATGGATGGATGGATGGATGGATGGATGGATGGATGGATGGATGGATGGATGGGTGGGTGGGTGGATGGAAGATAGATGATAGATAGATAGATAGATAGATAGATAGATAGATAGATAGATAGATAGATAGATGGATGGATGGATGGATGGATGGATGGATGGATGGATGGATGGATGGATGGATGGATGGATGGATGGATGGGTGGGTGGGTGGGTGGGTGGGTGGGTGGGTGGGTGGGTGGATGGATGGATGGAAGATAGATACATAGATAGATAGATAGATAGATAGATAGATAGATAGATAGATAGATAGATAGATAGATAGATAGATAGACAGACAGACAGACAGAGACAGAATAGAACAGATAGAATAGAATTTTTTATTGGACAAGTGTGATTGGACACACAAGGAATTTGTCTTGGTGCAGACAGGCAGGCAGACAGACATAGATGATAGATGGATAGATGATAGATATTGATAGATGATAGATAATAGGGGAGAGAGAGAGAGAGAGAGAGAGGGAGGGAGGGAGAGGGAGGGAGAGAATAAATATACTAGAAGATAGAAACTGATAGATGATAGAGGTTTCTAAAGTCCACAATCCCAGCTGTGGAATTTTGGGAGATAACATCCACAAATCCCGGCTGGAGAAATCTGGGAGTGGAAGTCCACCCATCTTAAAGTTGCTTCAGTGGAGAAACAACCGAAACCGCGAGACAAATTCTACAGAAGGAGATTTGCAGCAGCCGTCTCTCCTTCCAGCCGCGAAAGAGAGGCGGAACGTACGGGCGCAGCCGACCTCTTTGAGACCCAATCTTGAGCTGATTAAAAATCAGTCACAGATGAAATGCTCATAACAAGGGCAGGAGGAACTTCATGAACTCCCAAACTAAGTGATTATTTTTTTTTTTGAGAAAAAGAGGAAACCCACCGCCAGGAAGAGCTGGAGGAAAGGACCAGGGTGACATGATAGCAGTCTTCCAATATTTGAGGGGCTGCCACCGAAAGGAAGGGGATCAAGCTATTTCCCAAAGCACCCGAAGGCCAGATAAGGAACAATTGATGGAAACTGATCAAGAAGAGATTCAACCTGGAAATAAGGAGGAATTTCCTGACAGTGAGAACAGAAGTTGCCTTCGGAAGTTGTGGGAGCTTCATCCCTGGAGGCTTTCAAGAAGAGATTGGACAGCCATTTGTCAGAGATGGTGTAGGGTCTTCCTGCTTGGGCGGGGGGTTGGACTAGATGACCTCCAAGGTCCCTTCCACCTCTGTTATTCCATATTCAGTGGAACAGAAGTTCCCTTCAGAAGTTGTGGGAGCTTCATCACTGGAGGCTTTCATGAAGAGACTGGACTGTCATCTGTCAGAAATGGTGTAGGGCCTCCTGCTTGGGCGGGGGGTTGGACTAGATGACCTCCAAGGTCCCTTCCATCTCTGTTATTCCATATTCAGTGGAACAGAAGTTCCCTTCAGAAGTTGTGGGAGCTTCATCACTGGAGGCTTTCAAGAAGAGACTGGACTGCCATCTGTCAAAAATAGTGTAGGGTCTCCTGCTTGCGTGGGGGGTTGGACTAGATGACCTATAAGGTCCCTTCCAACTCTGTTAATCTGTAATAAGGTACAGGAGATAAACCAGTTTGTTGGGGTGGGGGTGGGGAGGAGACACACTTCTGCTCCTTTTTCAAGGCCCTCTCCTTGGCGATTGTGACAGTGACCTTTGGGATGCTGTGATGGTCATAAGTGCGAAGACTGGTTGTAACTTATATGTCATGCTCAATTTACAACAGTTTATTTCGTGACCGTTTGAAGTTATAACAGCCCTAAAAAAAGTGACTTACGACACTTATGACCGTCGGCGCATCCCCACGCGGTACGTGATCAAAATTCAGGCGCTTGGCAACTGACTCACATTTATGACGGTTGCAGTGTCCTGGGCTCACGTGATTCCCCTTTTGTGGCACAACCAAAGTCAATAGGAAAACCAGATTCACTTTACACAACCGTGTGACTGATTGAAAGAAACCCGCGGCGATTCGCTTAACGACGTTGACAAGAAAGGTTGTCACATGGAGGCAAGAATTCACTTAACTTCTCCCAGAGCGGCAAAAATTTGGGGCTCTCAATTGCGCTCATCATTTGTACTTCTTCAGTGCCGTTGGGACTTTGAACGGTCACTAAACGAACGGCTGTAAGTCGAGGACTACCTGTGCTAGTAGTCCTCGACTTATGGCCATTCATTTAGCGACCATTGGATGCTAAACTGATGGTCACGTGATCAAAATTCAAGTGCTTGGCAAACTGGCATTGTGTTTAGGATGGTCGCCAGGCGCGACTTTCCCAGGCAGCTTGCAACGAGCAAAATCGACAAGAGTGGCCGGATTCGCTTAGCGACGTTATGACTCGCTTAACTGCAGTGATCTGCTGAACAACCGTAGCCAAAAGGGTGGTAAAATCGGTCACGGCTCTCTTAACAACCGCTTTTTCTGGTGGTCGTAAGTCAAGGATTACATTTAGCGAATTCCTGCCCCCAGGACAAAGGGGGGGGGGGGTCAGACTAGTTGACCTCCAAGATACCTCCCCTACTTCTTTCTTTGCTTGAGCAAGTCGATAACCTGATGGAAGGCAGAGAGGACAAAAACACAAAGCCGTCCTCTTTTTTCTTATTAATATTCTTATTAATATTAATAGCTGCCCTTGCTCTGCTTGGGGAAGACAACGTGGATGTGTTCTGAAGCAGCAAAACCTATTTCCACAACCGTGGAAAAATCTAGGGAAAAAAAAACACAACTCCCACGAACACAGGAGGGAAATAATATCTTTAAAGTCTTGCCAATTTTTAACGGCGCCTCTCCTTCCAAATTCGGCTTCCCAATTTTTAAGCCTCTCCTTCAAAAATTCTTCCGTGCACCCTTAACGATCTTGGAAAAGAAGGCAATCTCTAAACCCTTCATACTGTTATTTTTATATAAATGTATCGTCGTTTCAAAAACAAAAATGCAATGTTTTTGCCCTATTGGGCAACTGTCCCACAAATCTCCAAAACTCCAAATTTTAAACCTCCAAGCGGCGCTTTTTTTCAGAAGGCAACTGGACTTTCTTGTTTTTTTTCTTTTGAAGACATTTCACTTCTCATCCGAGAAAGTTCTTCGGCTCTGACAGGATAGTGGGGAATGGAAGGATTTATATTCTATTTTATAATTTATATTTATACACAGATAAACCTCCAGGTGCTTCAACGACCCTCTAAAACATGGGTCCTCAAACTACGGCCCGCGGGCCACATGCGGCCTGCCGAAGCCATTAACCCGGCCCGCGCAGAACCAGGAGGCTGCCCCGCCCACAATATCCCACCCACCCTTCGGCCGAACACAGGACTTACCTTCGCCAGCCCCGCGAGCTGGAACTGAAAGGTAAGGCCAAC
Source organism: Diadophis punctatus similis (assembly GCA_023053685.1). Classification (NCBI taxonomy): domain Eukaryota; kingdom Metazoa; phylum Chordata; class Lepidosauria; order Squamata; family Dipsadidae; genus Diadophis; species Diadophis punctatus. The sequence goes on from JALIGW010000081.1 coordinate 829,594, forward strand.
AATTTTGGCCTGCAGAAAGTTGCTGGAGGCGGGGGAGGTGAAAAATGGGTGCACAGATGCCCCAGGAGGCCAAAAAAAGGGCGAAAACAGCCCATATTTGGCCAAAAATGGGTTTTTGCCTGTTTTTGGGCTGCAGAATGCTGCTAGAGGCGGGGGAAGTAAAAAATGGGTGCACAGATGCCCCAGGAGGCCACAAAATAGTCAAAAGCTGCCTAGCCATGCCCACCCAGTCACATGACCACCTAGCCATGCCCCCCCCAGCCAGTCCGCCCCCCCCAACAGTCTGAGGGACTGTGAATTGGCCCCCTGTTTAAGAAGTTTGAGGACCCCTGCTTTAAAAGGATGCAAATGACCAGCTGTCTGCAAGGAATATAAACCCTTCCATTCCCCACCATCCTGTCAGAACCGAAGAAGCTTCTTGGATGAGAAGCGAAACGTCTTCAAAAGAAAAAAAAAACAAGACAGTCCAGTTGCCTCCTGAAAAAGCACCTTTGGGTAAAGTGACCAGATTTATTTATTTTTAAGCGGGACGGGGGGGGGGGGGCGCCTGGGCGCCGCCATTTGTTTTGCCCTCTGCGCATGCGCAGAACGCTGCGCATGCGCAGAGGGCAAAACAGCAAATGTCGGCGTCCAGGTGGGTGGGGGAGGCGGGAGGGCGCTTGGATGCCTGGAGCTCGCGACAGGTAAGCTGCCGGCTGCCTCCTTTCCCCGTCTCCCGCCTCCCGTTCGTTGCTTGCCAGCCCGGCCGAAGGGGAGGCGGGAGGCGAGGAAAGGCCTCCTGAAGGGGAGGCGGGCTCCCGAAGGGCTGCCGGCTCCCGAAGGGGAGGCGGGAGCCGGCAGCCCTTCGGGAGCCCGCCTCCCCTTCGGGAGGCCTTTCCTCGCCTCCCGCCTCCCCTTCGGCCGGGCTGGCAAGCAACGAACGGGAGGCGGGAGACGGGGAAAGGAGGCAGCCGGCAGCTTACCTGCTCCAGGAATCCAAGCGCCGCGGTCTCCCGGTCGCCCACCCGGCCCCAGGACAACGGCGGCAGCGAGGCGACGGGGGGAAGAAAGGGGAGGGGGACGAGCAAGGGCTGTTTGCGCCGCCGGAGGGGCCGCTCGTGAGCTCAAAGCGGCGACGGCTCCTCGTCCCTCACCCCTCCCAACAGCAGCGGCGCCTCCGAGGGCGGGGCTAGGGATGGGGCGGGGGAAGGAGAGGAGGAGCAGCCTCCCTTCCCCCTCCCCCCAGCAGGCAGCCGCCTCGCTGGAATTCCGCCCGACTTGCTTCCGCTACCTCTCTTTTGCTTCCCCTCTAAGGTGACCAGACGTCCCGCTGTTTCCGCATTCTTTTCAAAAAAAGCGGGACTTTTTGAAAAGAATGCGGGACGCGGGACACACGCTTGAAAAGCGTGTCTGTCCCGCCAAAAGCGGGACGTCTGGTCACCTTACCTTTGGGACAACCATGACCTGGATGCTGAGAATCTCTAGAACAATGTTTCTCAACCTTGGCCATTTTAAGATGTGGGGGACTTCAACTCCCAGAATTCCCCGCATCTTAAAATGGCCAAGAAACACTGCTCAGAAGACAGAGTTTTCTTTTGTTTTAGGGAATTCTGCAACCCACTGCAACAACATTGCCAAAAAGGCTTCAAGAGTTGTTAACCTAATCTTACGTAGCTTCTTCTCCAGTAATATCACACTACTAACCAGAGCATACAAAACATTCGCCAGACCAATCCTCGAATACAGCTCATCTGTCTGGAACCCACATCGCATATCGGACATAAATACATTAGAAAGTGTCCAGAGATACTTTACAAGAAGAGCCATCCACTCCTCTACTCACAACAGAATACCTTACGCAACCAGACTTGAAATCCTGGGCTTAGAAAGCTTAGAACTACATCGCCTTCGGCACGACCTAAGCATAGCTCATAAAATTATCTGCTACAACATCCTTCCTGTCAACGACTACTTCAGCTTCAACCACAACAATACACGAGCACACAACAGATACAAACTCAAAGTGAACCGCTCCAAACTTGACTGTAGAAAATACGACTTTAGCAACAGAGTGGTAAATGCCTGGAACTTACTACCTGACTCTGTGGTTTTGTCACCAAACCCCCAAAACTTTACCCTCAGACTGTCCACTGTTGACCTCACCAGATTCCTAAGAGGTCAGTAAGGGGCGTGCGTAAGTGCACCAGCGTGCCTACCGTCCCTGTCCTAATGTTCCCTCTTATCAGGGGGTTGGACTAGATGACCTACAAGGTCCCTTCCAACTCTAATAATAAATCTAAATCTAAATTTAAATCTAAATCAGTACCCATCTTATGTACATAAACAATGTTATATCTATGTATATTACCAACACGTACTTGACAAAAATAAATAAATAAATAAAAATAAACAAAATAAACCTGTTCAACAGGAAGCAAAGTCTCAATAACCACCAGAAACCAAATAATGTGATTAATTGAACATAATAAATAATGACCCAGTCGAGTTCTTCAGGCTGACCTGAAATTCTAAAAAAACTCAAAAGGACATCCAGATGAGGATAAGTTTTTCCGGAGGGTGAAAACAACAACATCTTTTTTTGCAAATCTATTTCTTTCTAATGTAACATGAGGTAACTGCCTGGAGACACTTCTAAAAAACCTAATTGGGGATTTTTCTCCATCTGCTATCCTCCTGAAACTGGTGGCGTCATAAGAGGAATATGTTCCAGGACTGCTGAAGAAAAAAAAATGCTAATTTTTTCCAAATAAAAAAGAAACTACAGTGCGAGATGTCATTTCTGCAAAAAAAAAGCAACATATTCACCCCTGCCATTAAACCAGGGGTGGGTTCCTCCCGGTTCGGATTGGTTCGCCCGAACCGGTAGCAACCCGCTGGTGACATCACAATGACATCACAGATCCGGTTTGGTCAGTGCCGGTCCATGGGCGCCGCCATCTTTTTTTTTATTTTTTTTTTGAGTTTTTTTTTTAAAAAAGTATGTATATTTTTTCTTCTGAGCATGCGCAGAAGCCGGGTTTCCGGCACTATGCATGCAGTTGCCATCTTGTTTTCGGCTTTATTTATTTATTTATTTATTTATTTATTTATTTATTTATTTATTTATTTATTTATTTATTTATTTATTTATTTATTTATTTATTTATTTATTTATGTATTTTGGATTTTTCAGCATTGCGCTCCTACGCGGCGCGCCCACGCGGCGCGGGAGGAAGCGAACCGGCAGTGAGGTAAGTTAGAACCTACCCCTGCATTAAAGTCCCAGAATTCCCTAGCCACAATGCTTTAATCAAAGTGGACTTCAAGTCCCAGAATTCTCCAGTTACTATCCTTTAATCAAAGTGGATTTCAAGTCCTCGACTTGTAGTCCACGACTTACAACAGTTCATTTAGTGACCGTTCAAAGTTATAACAGCACTTAAACCGTTTTTCACACTTATGACCATTGCAGCATCCCCATGGGTTACAGGATCAAAATTCAAACACTAGGCCACTGATTCATATTTACGACAGCTGCAGTGTCCCGGAGTCACACGATCCCCTCTTGCGACCATCTTATAAGCAAAGTCAAAGGGGAAAGCCAGATTCCCTTAATGACACTGTTACTAAGTTAACACCCAAAGCGATTCACTTAACAACAGCCGCAAGAAAGGTCGTCAAATGGGAGCAGAATTCAGTTAACAAGTGTTTCACTTTGCAAGAGAAATATCAAGCTGAATTGTGGTCATTAAATCGAGGATTACCCGTAGATGGGGAATTCTGGGACTTGAAGTCCAATCATGCTGGATGGGGAATTCTGGGACTTGAAGTCCACCCATCTTTTGAAAGATTAAGAAACACTGTTCTGGGGATCATTAACAAAAGCTCAAAAGCCCAACATTTGGCTTGGCTTCCCGTTTTCAAGGCTTGAAAATTGGTGGCTTTCCAGATTTTTTTTGGGGGGGGGAAAGAGGGTGAGGGTGGACCCCCATTCTCATCAGCCACAGAGCTCCGCATTGGGGGTCCCCCTCCCCCACGGCTAACCTTCCTGAGCATCGTGGCCAAGGGGCAAGGACACCACAGCAATATCCCGAGGAGCGAGGTTGCAAATTCACCAGCCTGGATCTGTGGAAGAGACAATCCTTTTGATCCACACCTGCCAATAGCTGATACTCAAAGGGAGACAGGAAGGAAAGGACGGAGACATCGCCATGGCAACGGGATGCAGCGGAGATGGAAAGGATGCAGAGATGGGGAACAATGCCCTGCCTGGCCAGCTAGGCTTGGAGAAGTAGGGCTGGGAGGTGGGGGGTGGAGAGAAAGAAACAGAGACAAGAGAGAGAGAGAGAGAGAGAGAGAGAGAGAGAGAGAGAGAGAGAGAGAGAGAGAGAGAGAGAAACACACACAGAGAGAAACAGGGAAAGAGAAAAAGAGAAAAAGAGAGAAAGAGGGACACTGAGAGAGGGGGAGAGAGAGAGAGAGAAACACAGAGGGAGGGAGGGAGACAGAAAGAGAGAGACAAGTGACAGAGACAGAGACAGAGAGAAAAAAGAGGCAGAGAGAGACTATGAGAGAGAGAGAAACAGAGAGAAAGAGACAGAGAAAGAGACAGAGAGAGAAAGAGGAAGAGAGAGAGAAAGAAAGAGCAAGGGAGAGAGAGAGAGAGACAGAGATAGAAAGAGGGAGAGTGGAAGAGAGGGAGAGTTAGAGACAGAGACAGAGAGAGAAAGAGAAAGAGAGGGAGACAGAGAGAGAGAGGAAAAGAGAGAACAAGACAGAGAGAGCGAGGCAGAGAGAGAGAGAGAGAGAGAGAGAAAGAGAGAGGAAAAGTGAGAGCAAGAGAGAGACAGATAGAAAGAGGGAGAGAGGGAGAGAGAGACAGAGAGAGAAAGAAAGAGGGAGGGAGAGAGAAAAAAAGAAAGAGAGAGCGAGGCAGAGAGAGAGAGGGAGAGGGAGAGGGAGCGAGGGGGGAGGGAAGACATGCCTTCTTTCCCCTTCTTTTCCTTGTTATGTTTTTTTTAAAAATAAAAATAACCTCCAGCTTACAGGCTCCCCAATCACCTCTTTCACACTTTCTAATTTACTGCCACTTTATCTCGATGGCTCCAACACAGAAATGATGAATAGAGCTGGTGATTAAAAAAAAAAAGAAGGAAAGAAAGAAAGAGAGAGAAAAAAAGAGTAATGTTCTGACTGCTGGAGAAGAGGGACCAGAGCAAAGCAGGAGTCAATGAGCGATGACAGTCGGGATCTTCTACCACTGAATAGGTTGCTCCTTCTGCATCCCCCCCCCTCTCCGGGTCCCTTTCTCTCCCCCACTCCCTCCCCTCCCGAATTCTTGAGTGGCTTTGGGAGATGAGGAATCTCACATTCTCCTTCTTTGAAAAGAAGATGTGCTGGTCTCTTTCTGCATGATCGACACAGAAGGAGCGAAAACAGAGACCGGCAGAGATAAACTCTGAACGAAAAGACCATCGTCATCATCAACGCTGACATCATCCTGTAAAGGGTCGGCCGGCCCTTTAATTTGGTCTCATTTTGAAAAGCTGCCACCCCAGTTCCATCAGCCATGACTCCTTTCATAACAGAATAGCAGAATGACAGAGTGATAGAAGGACAAAATAGCAGAATGACAGAATAACAATAGCAGAATAGAAGAATAACAGAATAGCAGACTAGCAGAATGACAAAATAACAGAATGATAGAATGATAGAATAGCAGAATGATAGAATAATAATAGCAGAATGGAAGAATAGCAGAATGATAGAATGATAGAATGACAGAATGATAGAATAGCAAAATGACAGAACAGTAGAATGATAGAATAGCAGAATGATAGAATAACAATAGCAGAATAGCAGAATGGCAAAATGGCAGAATAACAACAGCAGAATAAAGAATAACAGAATAACAAAATAGCAGAATGATAGAATAATATTAGCAGAATAACAGAATAACAGAATACCAGAATAACAGAATAGCAGAATAACAGAATAGCAGAATAGCAGAATGATAGAATAGAAGAATGATAGAATAGCAGAATGATAGAATAACAATAGCAGAATAACAGAATAGCAGAATAGCAGAATGATAGAATAGCAGAATGATAGAATAGCAGAATGATAGAATAACAAAATAGCAGAATAACAGAATAGCAGAATAGCAGAATGATAGAATAGCAGAATGATAGAATAGCAGAATGATAGAATAACAATAGCAGAATAGCAGAATAACAGAATAGCAGAATAACAGAATAGCAGAATAACAGAATAGCAGAATAGCAGAATGATAGAATAGCAGAATGATAGAATAACAATAGCAGAATAACAGAATAGCAGAATAACAGAATAACAGAATAGCAGAATGATAGAATAGCAGAATGATAGAATAACAATAGCAGAATAGCAGAATAACAGAATAGCAGAATGATAGAATAGCAGAATGATAGAATAGCAGAATGATAGAATAACAATAGCAGAATAGCAGAATAACAGAATAGCAGAATGATAGAATAGCAGAATGATAGAATAATAATAGCAGAATAACAGAATAGCAGAATAGCAGAATAACAGAATAGCAGAATGATAGAATAGCAGAATGATAGAATAGCAGAATGATAGAATAATAATAGCAGAATAACAGAATAACAGAATAGCAGAATAGCAGAATGATAGAATAGCAGAACGATAGAATAGCAGAATGATAGAATAACAATAGCAGAATAGCAGAATAACAGAATAGCAGAATGATAGAATAGCAGAATGATAGAATAGCAGAATGATAGAATAACAATAGCAGAATAACAGAATAGCAGAATAACAGAATAGCAGAATGATAGAATAGCAGAATGATAGAATAGCAGAATGATAGAATAATAATAGCAGAATAACAGAATAACAGAATAGCAGATAGCAGAATAACAGAATAGCAGAATGATAGAATAGCAGAATGATAGAATAGCAGAATGATAGAATAATAATAGCAGAATAACAGAATAACAGAATAGCAGAATAACAGAATAGCAGAATGATAGAATAGCAGAATGATAGAATAGCAGAATGATAGAATAATAATAGCAGAATAACAGAATAACAGAATAGCAGAATAGCAGAATGATAGAATAGCAGAATGATAGAATAGCAGAATGATAGAATAACAATAGCAGAATAGCAGAATAACAGAATAGCAGAATGATAGAATAGCAGAATGATAGAATAGCAGAATGATAGAATAACAATAGCAGAATAACAGAATAGCAGAATAACAGAATAGCAGAATGATAGAATAGCAGATTGATAGAATAGCAGAATGATAGAATAATAATAGCAGAATAACAGAATAACAGAATAACAGAATAACAGAATAGCAGATAGCAGAATAACAGAATAGCAGAATGATAGAATAGCAGAATGATAGAATAGCAGAATGATAGAATAACAATAGCAGAATAGCAGAATAGCAGAATAACAGAATAGCAGAATGATAGAATAGCAGAATGATAGAATAACAATAGCAGAATAGCAGAATAACAGAACAGCAGAATGATAGAATAGCAGAATGATAGAATAATAATAGCAGAATAACAGAATAACAGAATAGCAGAATGATAGAATAGCAGAATGATAGAATAATAATAGCAGAATAGCAGAATAACAGAATGATAGAATAGCAGAATAACAGAATAGCAGAATGATAGAATAGCAGAATGATAGAATAGCAGAATGATAGAATAACAATAGCAGAATAGCAGAATAACAGAATAGCAGAATGATAGAATAGCAGAATGATAGAATAACAGAATAGCAGAATAACAGAATAACAGAATGATAGAATAGCAGAATGATAGAATAGCAGAATGATAGAATAATAATAGCAGAATAACAGAATAACAGAATAGAAGAATAACAGAATAGCAGAATGATAGAATAGCAGAATGATAGAATAGCAGAATGATAGAATAACAATAGCAGAATAGCAGAATAACAGAATAGCAGAATAACAGAATAGCAGAATGATAGAATAGCAGAATGATAGAATAGCAGAATGATAGAATAACAATAGCAGAATAGCAGAATAGCAGAATAACAGAATAGCAGAATGATAGAATAGCAGAATGATAGAATAACAATAGCAGAATAGCAGAATAACAGAATAGCAGAATGATAGAATAGCAGAATGATAGAATAATAATAGCAGAATAACAGAATAACAGAATAGCAGAATAGCAGAATAACAGAATAGCAGAATGATAGAATAGCAGAATGATAGAATAGCAGAATGATAGAATAATAATAGCAGAATAGCAGAATAACAGAATGATAGAATAGCAAAATAACAGAAGAGTTGGAAAAGACCTTCTAGTCCAGTGATGGTGAACCTATGGCACGGCTGCCACAGGTGGCATGCGGAGCCATATCTGCCGGCACGCGAGCCGTTGCCCTAGCTCAGCTCCAGTGCGATTGTGCGTGCCCGCCAGCTGATTTTTGGCTCGCGCGGAGGCTCTGGGAGGGCGATTTCGGCCTTCGGAGTGCCTCCAGGGTGGCGGGGGGGAGTGTTTTCGCCCTCCCCAAGCTCCAAGAAAGCCTCTGGAGCCTGGGGAGGGCAAAAAATGGGCCCACCGGGCCCACTGGAAGTCGGGAAACAGGGGAGTGGGGGGGGGGTAATACATGCATGTGCAGGGGGTGGGGCAAGTGAGGGGCTTTGAATTATAGGTGTGGGCACGCACACGCGTGCAATAGCGTGCCCGTGCACTATTTTGGCACCCGAGGAAAAAAAGGTTCGCCATCACTGTTGTAGTCCAACCCCCTGCTCAAACAGGAGACCCTCCAATAACATTCCAGAAAATGACTGTCCAGTCTCTTCTTAGATTGAAGCATTGATGATGTTACCTAGTTTGGGTGATCAAGGACACCTCATTCCCACCCTGAGCTACAAACGTTCCCCTTTATTGGTAATCTCTTCTTTAAAACCTCCAGTGATGGAGCACCCACAACTTCTAGTGGCAAGCTGTTCCACTGGTTAATTGTTCTCACTGTTGAGAAGTCTCTCCTTAATTTCAGGTTGCTTCTCTCCTTGCTTAGTTTCTCCATCCATTGTTTCTTGTCCATATTTCAGGGGCTTTGGAGAATAGGTTGACCCCTCCCCCCTCTTTTTTGTGGCAGCCCTTCAAATATTGGAAGATTGCTGTCATGTCATCCCTGGTCCTTCTCTTTGTTCCTCAACCTTGGCACTTTACCATGGGTGGACTTCAACTCCAAGAATTCCCCAGCCAATCCAATGTCTGAGATTTGTCAGAGAGCAAAACCTTCTTCTCAATGCACCAGAGGTGGGTTCCTCCCGGTTCGGACCGGTTTGCCCGAACTGGTAGCAAACCGCTGGTGATGTCACAATGACATCACGGAATCGGTTCGGTCGGTGCAGGTCTGTGGGCGTTGCCACCTTTTTGGGGGGAATTTTTTCCCGAATTTTTTCCCTGAATTTTCCGGGTTTTTTCCCTTCTGCACATGCACAGAAGCTGAGTTTCCAGCACTGCGCATGCGTCACCATCTTGTTTTCAACTTTTTGGGGGGATTTTTTGCCACTGCGCATGTGCGCACACGCAAAGCGCGTGCACGCACACACGGTATGGGAGGAAGCGAACCGGCAGCAAGGTAAGTTAGAACCCACCCCTGCAATGCACAGGTTACTTTTCAAAGCTGGTTTTCCTACACCAGGGGTCAGCAACCCGCGGCTCTGAAGCCGCATGTGGCTCTTTCATCCCTCTGCTGCGGCTCCCTATAGCTGGTCGGTGCCACAATTTTGAGAGGAGCTTCCGGTTTGGGTGGGGGGAGAAGCACAACGCGCCAGGAGAAGACTCTATGGCAAGGGGCGGGTTTTTCTGTTGGCTCCACAATTGATAGGGCTTTTAGTTACGACAGGTAGAGGAAAAAGGATGCCACGCTAGGAGGAGACTGTATGGTGGGGGAACCGAACTTCTGGTCAGCTCCAGAATTGAATGGGGGCTCCCGGTGTTTTCTGTGGGAAACGGGTCCAAATGGCTCTTTGAGTGTTTAAGGTTGCCGACCCCTGTCCTACACCTACCAATCTATTGTATCAGGAGACATGAACGAAGATTTAGATACCTGTCCAAAACCTTTATAAATTCCTTTTGAAGGTCAAGATAAGGCGGATGAACTTCTTTTTCACTGGTCCAAGTTTCCCACCTCCTTCTCAGGGCTAGTAAGTCTTTTGTACATCAGAATTTTTCAACCTTGACAATTTTAAGATGTGTGGATTTCAACTCCAAGAACTCCCCAGCCGACATAGTTGGCCTTCGACACCCAGAAGTCCCCGGCCAGCATGGATGGATTTCAACGCCCAGAAACATGCCGGCTGTGAAATTCTGGGAGATGAAGTCCACACAGCTTAAAGTTGCCAAGTTGAGAAGCATGGCTGTGCATTCAAGATGCCTCTGTAGAGCTTACTAACACTTCCTGGAAGTCCACGAGCAATTCCTCAAAGCCCACCAGCGCTTCCTCAAAGCCCGCCAGTGCTTCTTGGAAGTCCACCAACACTTCCTCAAAGCCCACCAGTGCTTCTTGGAAGACCACCAGCACTTCCTCAAAGCCCACCAGCGCTTCTTGGAAGTCCACCAACACTTCCTCAAAGCCCATCAGCACTTCCTCACAGCCACCAGCGCTTCTTGGAAGTCCACCAGCACTTCCTCAAAGCCCACCAGCGCTTCCTCAAAGCCCATCAACACTTCCTCACAGCCCGCCAGCGCTTCTTGGAAGTCCACCAGCACTTCCTCAAAGCCCATCAGCACTTCCTCAAAGCCCACCAGTGCTTCTTGGAAGTCCACCAGCACTTCCTCAAAGCCCACCAGTGCTTCCTCACAGCCACCAGCGCTTCTTGGAAGACCACCAGCACTTCCTCAAAGCCCATCAGCACTTCCTCACAGCCCACCAGTGCTTCTTGGAAGACCACCAGCACTTCCTCAAAGCCCACCAGCACTTCCTCAAAGCCCACCAGTGCTTCTTGGAAGTCCACCAGCACTTCCTCAAAGCCCATCAGCACTTCCTCACAGCCCACCAGTGCTTCTTGGAAGTCCACCAGCACTTCCTCAAAGCCCATCAGCACTTCCTCACAGCCCACCAGTGCTTCCTCACAGCAACCAGCGCTTCTTGGAAGACCACCAGCACTTCCTCAAAGCCCATCAGCACTTCCTCACAGCCCACCAGTGCTTCTTGGAAGACCACCAGCACTTCCTCAAAGCCCATCAGCACTTCCTCACAGCCCACCAGTGCTTCTTGGAAGTCCACCAGCACTTCCTCAAAGCCCATCAGCACTTCCTCAAAGCCCACCAGTGCTTCCTCACAGCCACCAGCGCTTCTTGGAAGACCACCAGCACTTCCTCAAAGCCCATCAGCACTTCCTCACAGCCCACCAGTGCTTCTTGGAAGACCACCAGCACTTCCTCAAAGCCCACCAGCACTTCCTCAAAGCCCACCAGTGCTTCCTCACAGCCACCAGCGCTTCTTGGAAGACCACCAGCACTTCCTCAAAGCCCATCAGCACTTCCTCACAGCCACCAGCGCTTCTTGGAAGACCACCAGCACTTCCTCAAAGCCCACCAGCACTTCCTCAAAGCCCACCAGTGCTTCCTCACAGCCACCAGCGCTTCTTGGAAGACCACCAGCACTTCCTCAAAGCCCATCAGCACTTCCTCACAGCCCACCAGTGCTTCTTGGAAGTCCACCAGCACTTCCTCAAAGCCCACCAGCACTTCCTCAAAGCCCACCAGTGCTTCCTCACAGCCACCAGCGCTTCTTGGAAGACCACCAGCACTTCCTCAAAGCCCATCAGCACTTCCTCACAGCCCACCAGTGCTTCTTGGAAGTCCACCAGCACTTCCTCAAAGCCCACCAGTGCTTCTTGGAAGACCATCAGCACTTCCTCAAAGCCCACCAGTGCTTCCTCACAGCCACCAGCGCTTCTTGGAAGTCCACCAGCACTTCCTCAAAGCCCACCAGTGCTTCTTGGAAGACCACCAGCACTTCCTCAAAGCCCATCAGCACTTCCTCAAAGCCCGCCAGCGCTTCTTGGAAGTCCATCAGCACTTCCTCACAGCCCACCAGTGCTTCTTGGAAGACCACCAGCACTTCCTCAAAGCCCATCAGCACTTCCTCACAGCCCACCAGTGCTTCTTGGAAGTCCACCAGCACTTCCTCAAAGCCCACCAGCACTTCCTCAAAGCCCACCAGTGCTTCTTGGAAGACCACCAGCACTTCCTCAAAGCCCACCAGCACTTCCTCAAAGCCCACCAGTGCTTCTTGGAAGACCACCAGCACTTCCTCAAAGCCCACCAGCACTTCCTCACAGCCCACCAGTGCTTCTTGGAAGTCCACCAGCACTTCCTCAAAGCCCATCAGCACTTCCTCACAGCCCACCAGTGCTTCTTGGAAGTCCACCAGCACTTCCTCAAAGCCCACCAGCACTTCCTCACAGCCCACCAGTGCTTCTTGGAAGACCACCAGCACTTCCTCAAAGCCCATCAGCACTTCCTCACAGCCCACCAGTGCTTCTTGGAAGTCCACCAGCACTTCCTCAAAGCCCATCAGCACTTCCTCACAGCCCACCAGTGCTTCTTGGAAGACCACCAGCACTTCCTCAAAGCCCATCAGCACTTCCTCACAGCCCACCAGTGCTTCTTGGAAGTCCACCAGCACTTCCTCAAAGCCCATCAGCACTTCCTCACAGCCCACCAGTGCTTCTTGGAAGTCCACCAGCACTTCCTCAAAGCCCACCAGCACTTCCTCAAAGCCCACCAGTGCTTCTTGGAAGACCACCAGCACTTCCTCAAAGCCCACCAGCACTTCCTCAAAGCCCACCAGTGCTTCTTGGAAGACCACCAGCACTTCCTCACAGCCCATCAGCACTTCCTCACAGCCCATCAGCACTTCCTCAAAGCCCACCAGCACTTCCTCAAAGCCCACCAGTGCTTCTTGGAAGACCACCAGCACTTCCTCAAAGCCCATCAGCACTTCCTCACAGCCCACCAGTGCTTCTTGGAAGTCCACCAGCACTTCCTCAAAGCCCATCAGCACTTCCTCACGGCCCACCAGTGCTTCTTGGAAGTCCACCAGAACTTCCTCAAAGCCCACCAGCACTTCCTCAAAGCCCACCAGTGCTTCTTGGAAGACCACCAGCACTTCCTCAAAGCCCACCAGCACTTCCTCACAGCCCACCAGTGCTTCTTGGAAGACCACCAGCACTTCCTCAAAGCCCATCAGCACTTCCTCAAAGCCCACCAGTGCTTCTTGGAAGTCCACCAGCACTTCCTCAAAGCCCATCAGCACTTCCTCACAGACCACCAGTGCTTCTTGGAAGTCCACCAGCACTTCCTCAAAGCCCACCAGCACTTCCTCAAAGCCCACCAGTGCTTCTTGGAAGCCCACCAGCACTTCCTCAAAGCCCACCAGCACTTCCTCAAAGCCCACCAGTGCTTCTTGGAAGACCACCAGCACTTCCTCAAAGCCCATCAGCACTTCCTCACAGCCCACCAGTGCTTCTTGGAAGTCCACCAGCACTTCCTCAAAGCCCATCAGCACTTCCTCACAGCCCACCAGTGCTTCTTGGAAGTCCACCAGCACTTCCTCAAAGCCCACCACCACTTCCTCACAGCCCACCAGTGCTTCTTGGAAGTCCACCAGCACTTCCTCAAAGCCCACCAGCACTTCCTCACAGCCCACCAGTGCTTCTTGGAAGACCACCAGCACTTCCTCAAAGCCCAGCAGCACTTCCTCACAGCCCACCAGTGCTTCTTGGAAGTCCACCAGCACTTCCTCAAAGCCCACTAGCACTTCCTCACAGCCCACCAGTGCTTCTTGGAAGACCACCATCACTTCCTCAAAGCCCATCAGCACTTCCTCACAGCCCATCAGCACTTCCTCAAAGCCCACCAGCAGTTCCTCAAAGCCCACCAGTGCTTCTTGGAAGACCACCAGCACTTCCTCAAAGCCCATCAGCACTTCCTCACAGCCCACCAGTGCTTCTTGGAAGTCCACCAGCACTTCCTCAAAGCCCATCAGCACTTCCTCACAGCCCACCAGTGCTTCTTGGAAGTCCACCAGCACTTCCTCAAAGCCCACCAGCACTTCCTCAAAGCCCATCAGCACTTCCTCACAGTCCACCAGTGCTTCTTGGAAGACCACCAGCACTTCCTCAAAGCCCACCAGCACTTCCTCAAAGCCCACCAATGCTTCTTGGAAGACCACCAGCACTTCCTCAAAGCCCACCAGCACTTCCTCAAAGCCCACCAGCACTTCCTCAAAGCCAACCAGTGCTTCTTGGAAGACCACCAGCACTTCCTCAAAGCCCACCAGCACTTCCTCAAAGCCCACCAGTGCTTCTTGGAAGACCACCAGCACTTCCACACAGCCACCAGCGCTTCTTGGAAGACCACCAGCACTTCCTCAAAGCCCATCAGCACTTCCTCAAAGCCCACCAGTGCTTCTTGGAAGTCCACCAGCACTTCCTCAAAGCCCATCAGCACTTCCTCACAGCCCACCAGTGCTTCTTGGAAGTCCACCAGCACTTCCTCAAAGCCCACCAGCACTTCCTCAAAGCCCACCAGTGCTTCTTGGAAGACCACCAGCACTTTCTCAAAGCCCACCAGCACTTCCTCAAAGCCCACCAGTGCTTCTTGGAAGACCACCAGCACTTCCTCAAAGCCCATCAGCACTTCCTCACAGCCCACCAGTGCTTCTTGGAAGACCACCATCACTTCCTCAAAGCCCATCAGCACTTCCTCACAGCCCATCAGCACTTCCTCAAAGCCCACCAGCACTTCCTCAAAGCCCATCAGCACTTCCTCACAGCCCACCAGTGCTTCTTGGAAGTCCACCAGCACTTCCTCAAAGCCCACCAGCACTTCCTCAAAGCCCACCAGTGCTTCTTGGAAGACCACCAGCACTTCCTCAAAGCCCACCAGCACTTCCTCAAAGCCCACCAGTGCTTCTTGGAAGACCACCAGCACTTCCTCAAAGCCCATCAGCACTTCCTCACAGCCCACCAGTGCTTCTTGGAAGTCCACCAGCACTTCCTCAAAGCCCATCAGCACTTCCTCACAGCCCACCAGTGCTTCTTGGAAGTCCACCAGCACTTCCTCAAAGCCCACCAGCACTTCCTCACAGCCCACCAGTGCTTCTTGGAAGTCCACCAGCACTTCCTCAAAGCCCACCAGCACTTCCTCACAGCCCACCAGTGCTTCTTGGAAGACCACCAGCACTTCCTCAAAGCCCAGCAGCACTTCCTCACAGCCCACCAGTGCTTCTTGGAAGTCCACCAGCACTTCCTCAAAGCCCACTAGCACTTCCTCACAGCCCACCAGTGCTTCTTGGAAGACCACCATCACTTCCTCAAAGCCCATCAGCACTTCCTCACAGCCCATCAGCACTTCCTCAAAGCCCACCAGCAGTTCCTCAAAGCCCACCAGTGCTTCTTGGAAGACCACCAGCACTTCCTCAAAGCCCATCAGCACTTCCTCACAGCCCACCAGTGCTTCTTGGAAGTCCACCAGCACTTCCTCAAAGCCCATCAGCACTTCCTCACAGCCCACCAGTGCTTCTTGGAAGTCCACCAGCACTTCCTCAAAGCCCACCAGCACTTCCTCAAAGCCCATCAGCACTTCCTCACAGTCCACCAGTGCTTCTTGGAAGACCACCAGCACTTCCTCAAAGCCCACCAGCACTTCCTCAAAGCCCACCAATGCTTCTTGGAAGACCACCAGCACTTCCTCAAAGCCCACCAGCACTTCCTCAAAGCCCACCAGCACTTCCTCAAAGCCAACCAGTGCTTCTTGGAAGACCACCAGCACTTCCTCAAAGCCCACCAGCACTTCCTCAAAGCCCACCAGTGCTTCTTGGAAGACCACCAGCACTTCCACACAGCCACCAGCGCTTCTTGGAAGACCACCAGCACTTCCTCAAAGCCCATCAGCACTTCCTCAAAGCCCACCAGTGCTTCTTGGAAGTCCACCAGCACTTCCTCAAAGCCCATCAGCACTTCCTCACAGCCCACCAGTGCTTCTTGGAAGTCCACCAGCACTTCCTCAAAGCCCACCAGCACTTCCTCAAAGCCCACCAGCACTTCCTCAAAGCCCACCAGTGCTTCTTGGAAGACCACCAGCACTTCCTCAAAGCCCACCAGCACTTCCTCAAAGCCCACCAGTGCTTCTTGGAAGACCACCAGCACTTCCTCAAAGCCCATCAGCACTTCCTCACAGCCCACCAGTGCTTCTTGGAAGACCACCATCACTTCCTCAAAGCCCATCAGCACTTCCTCACAGCCCATCAGCACTTCCTCAAAGCCCACCAGCACTTCCTCAAAGCCCACCAGTGCTTCTTGGAAGTCCACCAGCACTTCCTCAAAGCCCATCAGCACTTCCTCACAGCCCACCAGTGCTTCTTGGAAGTCCACCAGCACTTCCTCAAAGCCCACCAGCACTTCCTCAAAGCCCACCAGTGCTTCTTGGAAGACCACCAGCACTTCCTCAAAGCCCACCAGCACTTCCTCAAAGCCCACCAGTGCTTCTTGGAAGACCACCAGCACTTCCTCAAAGCCCATCAGCACTTCCTCACAGCCCACCAGTGCTTCTTGGAAGACCACCATCACTTCCTCAAAGCCCATCAGCACTTCCTCACAGCCCATCAGCACTTCCTCAAAGCCCACCAGCACTTCCTCAAAGCCCACCAGTGCTTCTTGGAAGACCACCAGCACTTCCTCAAAGCCCATCAGCACTTCCTCACAGCCCACCAGTGCTTCTTGGAAGTCCACCAGCACTTCCTCAAAGCCCATCAGCACTTCCTCAAAGCCCACCAGCACTTCCTCACAGCCCACCAGTGCTTCTTGGAAGTCCACCAGCACTTCCTCAAAGCCCACCAGCACTTCCTCAAAGCCCACCAGTGCTTCTTGGAAGACCACCAGCACTTCCTCAAAGCCCACCAGCACTTCCTCAAAGCCCACCAGTGCTTCTTGGAAGACCACCAGCACTTCCTCAAAGCCCATCAGCACTTCCTCAAAGCCCACCAGCACTTCCTCAAAGCCCACCAGTGCTTCTTGGAAGACCACCAGCACTTCCTCAAAGCCCATCAGCACTTCCTCAAAGCCCACCAGTGCTTCTTGGAAGACCACCAGCACTTCCTCAAAGCCCACCAGTGCTTCTTGGAAGACCACCAGCACTTCCTCAAAGCCCATCAGCACTTCCTCACAGCCCACCAGTGCTTCCTCACAGCCCACCAGTGCTTCTTGGAAGTCCACCAGCACTTCCTCAAAGCCCATCAGCACTTCCTCACAGCCCACCAGTGCTTCTTGGAAGTCCACCAGCACTTCCTCAAAGCCCACCAGCACTTCCTCAAAGCCCATCAGCACTTCCTCACAGTCCACCAGTGCTTCTTGGAAGACCACCAGCACTTCCTCAAAGCCCACCAGCACTTCCTCAAAGCCCACCAGTGCTTCTTGGAAGACCACCAGCACTTCCTCAAAGCCCACCAGCACTTCCTCAAAGCCCACCAGCACTTCCTCAAAGCCAACCAGTGCTTCTTGGAAGACCACCAGCACTTCCTCAAAGCCCACCAGCACTTCCTCAAAGCCCACCAGTGCTTCTTGGAAGACCACCAGCACTTCCACACAGCCACCAGCGCTTCTTGGAAGACCACCAGCACTTCCTCAAAGCCCATCAGCACTTCCTCAAAGCCCACCAGTGCTTCTTGGAAGTCCACCAGCACTTCCTCAAAGCCCATCAGCACTTCCTCACAGCCCACCAGTGCTTCTTGGAAGTCCACCAGCACTTCCTCAAAGCCCACCAGCACTTCCTCAAAGCCCACCAGTGCTTCTTGGAAGACCACCAGCACTTCCTCAAAGCCCACCAGCACTTCCTCAAAGCCCACCAGTGCTTCTTGGAAGACCACCAGCACTTCCTCAAAGCCCATCAGCACTTCCTCACAGCCCACCAGTGCTTCTTGGAAGACCACCATCACTTCCTCAAAGCCCATCAGCACTTCCTCACAGCCCATCAGCACTTCCTCAAAGCCCACCAGCACTTCCTCAAAGCCCACCAGTGCTTCTTGGAAGTCCACCAGCACTTCCTCAAAGCCCATCAGCACTTCCTCACAGCCCACCAGTGCTTCTTGGAAGTCCACCAGCACTTCCTCAAAGCCCACCAGCACTTCCTCAAAGCCCACCAGTGCTTCTTGGAAGACCACCAGCACTTCCTCAAAGCCCACCAGCACTTCCTCAAAGCCCACCAGTGCTTCTTGGAAGACCACCAGCACTTCCTCAAAGCCCATCAGCACTTCCTCACAGCCCACCAGTGCTTCTTGGAAGACCACCATCACTTCCTCAAAGCCCATCAGCACTTCCTCACAGCCCATCAGCACTTCCTCAAAGCCCACCAGCACTTCCTCAAAGCCCACCAGTGCTTCTTGGAAGACCACCAGCACTTCCTCAAAGCCCATCAGCACTTCCTCACAGCCCACCAGTGCTTCTTGGAAGTCCACCAGCACTTCCTCAAAGCCCATCAGCACTTCCTCAAAGCCCACCAGCACTTCCTCACAGCCCACCAGTGCTTCTTGGAAGTCCACCAGCACTTCCTCAAAGCCCACCAGCACTTCCTCAAAGCCCACCAGTGCTTCTTGGAAGACCACCAGCACTTCCTCAAAGCCCATCAGCACTTCCTCACAGCCCACCAGTGCTTCTTGGAAGTCCACCAGCACTTCCTCAAAGCCCATCAGCACTTCCTCAAAGCCCACCAGCACTTCCTCACAGCCCACCAGTGCTTCTTGGAAGTCCACCAGCACTTCCTCAAAGCCCACCAGCACTTCCTCAAAGCCCACCAGTGCTTCTTGGAAGACCACCAGCACTTCCTCAAAGCCCACCAGCACTTCCTCAAAGCCCACCAGTGCTTCTTGGAAGACCACCAGCAGTTCCTCAAAGCCCACCAGCACTTCCTCAAAGCCCACCAGTGCTTCTTGGAAGACCACCAGCACTTCCTCAAAGCCCATCAGCACTTCCTCAAAGCCCATCAGCACTTCCTCAAAGCCCACCAGTGCTTCTTGGAAGACCACCAGCACTTCCTCAAAGCCCATCAGCACTTCCTCAAAGCCCACCAGTGCTTCTTGGAAGACCACCAGCACTTCCTCAAAGCCCACCAGTGCTTCTTGGAAGACCACCAGCACTTCCTCAAAGCCCATCAGCACTTCCTCACAGCCCACCAGTGCTTCCTCACAGCCACCAGCGCTTCTTGGAAGACCACCAGCACTTCCTCAAAGCCCATCAGCACTTCCTCAAAGCCCACCAGCGCTTCTTGGAAGACCACCAGCACTTCCTCAAAGCCCACCAGTGCTTCTTGGAAGTCCACCAGCACTTCCTCAAAGCCCACCAGTGCTTCCTCACAGCCACCAGCGCTTCTTGGAAGACCACCAGCACTTCCTCAAAGTCCATCAGCACTTCCTCACAGCCCACCAGTGCTTCTTGGAAGTCCACCAGCACTTCCTCAAAGCCCACCAGCACTTCCTCAAAGCCCACCAGTGCTTCTTGGAAGACCACCAGCACTTCCTCAAAGCCCGCCAGCGCTTCTTGGAAGTCCACCAGCACTTCCTCAAAGCCCACCAGTGCTTCTTGGAAGACCACCAGCCCTTCCTCAAAGCCCACCAGCACTTCTTGGAAGTCCACCGGCACTTCCTCACAACCCAGCAATGCTTCTTGGAAACCCACCAGCACTTCCTGGAAGCATAGTCACTAAGAAACCGGTCATTTAGCCAGAACTACTTTAGGCCACCTTCCTTCACCCTCCATACTTTCCCAGAATGCCCAGCAAGAGCTATGGAGGCTGGGCGATTCTGGGAAGGGCTTCTGCCCCTCTCTGGTGGGTTGTGAAGATGCAACATTTTCCACAGTCCAAATTTCAAGCTGAGAGCATCCTTTTTACATGACTGTCGGTCGTTGGATCAAGAAGCTCAACCGAGCTCTGCTTCTCATCCAAACATCAGTCCTGATTGCAGACGGTTTCATCCCCAAATTAGCCTCCCAGCCTCAGCAAATTCTTTCCCCAGGCCAAAATCTACTGGGACAGACCCAGCATCTGTTCCTTTGACCTAGGCTCAGGGCCAATGACATCACCACGACTTATTGGCCCAACCCGATGAATGACAATCACTTAAATATGAGTCAGCAGTGTGCTGCAGTAGCCAATACAATCCTAGGCTGCATTAACAGAGGGATAGAATCAAGATCACGTGAAGTGTTAATACCACTTTATAAGGCCTTGGTAAGGCCACACTTGGAATACTGCATCCAGTTTTGGTCACCATATTATAAAAAAGATATTGAGATTCTAGAACAGCAGTTCCCAACCTTCCTAATGCCGTGACCCCCGCCCCCGCGTCCCCACTGCGACCCACCCTGCCACCGCCATTTGAGTTCTTTTGCCCTCTGCGCATGCGCAAAGCATTCTGCATGTGTAGAGGGCAAAAGAACTTAAATGGTGGCATCCAGGCGGGTGGGGGAAGCCCTGTGCTGCGACCGCCACCAGCTCCATCGGCTCTGCGACAACCGACAGGCAAGAGCGAACCGGGATCATTTCACCCATGGGTCACAGGGCCCGAAAAGCTCCCAGAGGCAACACGCGAAGCGAGCAGAGACCTCGCCCGGATCTGGAGACTTTGCCTGGATGCTGCCATTTGGGTTCTTTTACCCTCTGCGCATGCGCAGAACACGGGGTGGGTCGCGGTGGGGATGCGGGTTGTGGGGTACAATATCGATATGGCCAGGCTTGTGGCAGTGGGGGGGAGTGAGGATGCCGGGGCGACCCCTGGGAAATGGTCGTTCGACCCCCCAAAGGGGTCCCGACCCCCAGGTTGGGAACCGCTGTTCTAGAAAGAGTGCAGAGAAGAGCAGCCAAGAGGATTAGGGGACTGGAAGCTAAAACATATGAAGAACGGTTTGCAGGAATTGGGTATGTCTAGTTTAATGGAAAGAAGGACTAGGGGAGACATGATAGCAGAGTTCCAAGATTTGAGGGGCTCCTACAAAGACGAGGAGGTCAATCTATTTTCCAAAGCACCAGAAGGCAGGACAAGAAGCAACGGATGGAAACTAACCAAGGAAGGAAGCAACCTGGAATGAAGGAGAAATTTCCTAACAGTGAGGACAATTAACCAGTGGAACAGCTTGTCTTCAGAAGTTGTGGGTGCTCCATCAGTGAGGGTTTTTAAGAAGAGACTAGAAGACCTCCAAGGTCCCTTCCAACTCTGTTATTCTGTTACTTGTCTGAAATGATATAGGGTCTCCTGCTAGAGCAGAGGGTTGGACTAGAAGACCTCCAAGGTCCCTTCCAACTCTCTTATGTTGTTATTCTGAGAAATGTTATTTGTTTTTTTTTAATGTATCCCAAAGGTGACTTAGCACAGTTTTATGCAGAAGGATTTTAAATTGGCAATTTTGCTTTGTTTATTTGATTGGCAGGTCCCAACCAAGCCAGTTTACCAGCCAGATCCCAATTGAGATGAGTTTTTCTCAGCACTGGGGACTCAGGATAAGACAGAGAAAACATTCTGTTTAAAATGCAGACGAGGACGGAGCTGAGAAGGAGGGGAGGGTTCTTGTCTCTCCCCCTCAGGTCAGAAAACCTACCGGCTGTGGGAAAAAAAAATGCTGGAAAGGAGTACAATGTAAAGGTTGCCAAGTTTAACAGCTGGCCTGTGAAAAATGGCCCAGAGAGTTATGAACCTGAAACCTCCTGCAGCCCTCGATAAACGTGAAAAGCACCATCGACTTCTGATGGCGGAAATGGACCACAGTTTCTCAAACTTGGAATTTTAAAGCAGAAAGGACTTCAACTCCCAGAATTCCCCAGTCAGCAGACTTTTAAGATAGTTGGACGTCAACTCCCAGAATTCCCCAGCCAGCATGCTTTAAGATGGTGGACTCAAATTCCCAGAATTCCCCAGCCAACAGACTTTAAAATAGTTGGATTTCAACTCCCAGAATTCCCCAGCCAGCAGACTTTTAAGATAGTTGGATGTCAACTCCCAGAATTCCCCAGCCAGCAGACTTTTAAGGTAGTTGGATGTCAACTCCCAGAATTCCCCAGCCAGCATGCTTTAAGATGGTGGACTCAAATTCCCAGAATTCCCCAGCCAACAGACTTTAAAATAGTTGGATTTCAACTCCCAGAATTCCCCAGCCAGCAGACTTTTAAGATAGTTGGATGTCAACTCCCAGAATTTCCCAGCCAGCAGACTTTTAAGGTAGTTGGATGTCAACTCCCAGAATTCCCCAGCCAGCATGCCTTAAAATGAATGGATTTCGACTCCCAAAATTCCGTAGCCTCTGTGCTTCCTTTGGAGATTTTCAAAGCCAAGAGTAGGTGGTCCACTGTCTGGAAACCTTTAATTTGAGTTTCTGCCCTGACTTAGGGGTTATCCCAAAGGTGCTTTTTCAAGAGGCAACTGGACTTTTTGGTTTTCCTTTGAAGACGTTTCGCTTCTCATCCCAGAAGCTTCTTCAGCTCTGACTGGATGGTGGGGGAACGGAAGGATTTATACTCTTGGCAGACAGCTGGTCATTTGCATCCTTTTAGAGAGTCGTTGAGGTTTATTCTGTGTCCTCGGGGTCACCTGAGTGGTGCAAATGGGTGGGGAGCCTTCTTGGAACTGCGGAAAGGACTGTGTTGTGGACTGGAGATAGATGATGTTGTATCCCTCCCCCTCTGTTGAGGGGGCGCTGTTCAATTTTGACATAGATGGCCTCTTTGACCCCTCTTTCAAACCAAGAGTCCTCTCTGTCCAAAATGTGGACTTTGCTGTCTTCAAAAGAATGGGCTTTGTCTTTTGAATGCAGGTGGACTGCTGAATCTTGCCCTGCTGGGTTTGTTCTCCTATGTTGTGACAAAAGAATGCCAATGACCAGCTGTCTGCAAGGTATATACCGTATTTTTCAGAGTATAAGACGCACCTTTTTACCCCCAAAAAGAGGGTGAAAACTTGGGTGCGTCTTATACACCGAATGTAGCCCTAGCCACCCAGCCACCCCCACCCTTTGGCCTCTGCCTTCCAGCAATTTACCTGTTTGCAGCAAAGAGGGAAGAGCCTGTAAAGCCAAGCAAGTCACTAGCAGCTTCCCGACCTACAGCTGATTTGCCACGTGGGAAAATGAAAGTGAAACTGAAACTGCAAAGAGGCAAATAGCTGGGAGAGACATGCAGATTTTTATTTTTTGCTGAACTGGATGGAAGGGGGTAAGTGAATAACTATAAATGTCTGTAGAATGTTCAAATTATTTGACTTATTTTTTAACGATTGCTTTATTATTGTTCTAGAGCCAGGGGTCTCCAACCTTGGCAACTTTAAGACTTGTGGACTTCAACTCCCAGAATTCCACAGCCAGCTTTGTTAGCTTTGCTGGCTGTGGAATTCTGGGAGTTGAAGTCCACAAGTCTTAAAGTTGCCAAGGTTGGAGATCCCTGTAAATCTAGACAACTTAACAAAATAAAGAAGCTTTTTAAAACAAATGCTTGCTCTGAAGAGGTCCAGTGCTATTGTATCTTCTTTTAAATAATGGAGAATAATGTATACTTCCAGAAATTTTAATTAATTTTAACAGCTCTGTACAAGTATAATATGAAATGTAACAGTGTCCTGTTTAGTATTAGAGTTTAGTTACCTTGGAGTAGATCTATTTAAATAATTGGGAAGAGTTAGTGTGACTACATTTAAGAAAACTTTCTGGCATAATGTACATTTCTCCAATTCTTTGCTATTTCTATGGGTCAGGCACACATGCACAGAAATATACAGCAAACAGTGTATATCATCTGTGCTGTTTGCTGTTTGGCAAATTGCTTGGAGGCAGAGGCCTTTTTTCCTTGTTTTCCTCCCCCAAAACTAAGGTGCGTCTTATACTTTGGTGCGTCTTATACTCCGAAAAATACGGTATTTCCTTCCATTACCCACCATCCAGTCAGAGCTGAAGAAGCTTCTGGGATGAGAAGCAAAATGTCTTCAAAATAAAACCAGAAAGTCCAGTTGCCTCTTGAGAGGAAAAAAAAAGCACCTTTGGGACAACCACAGATTAGATGATTAACAGAGTTGGAAGGGACCATATAGGTCATTTAGTCCAACCCCCCACCCAAGCAGGAGACCCTGCCTACACCATTTCTGACAGATGGCAGTCCAGTCTCTTCTTGAAAGCTTCCAGTGATGAAGCTCCACGACCTGGATGACTGAGAATCTCCATTGAGACTCGGGGGTTAGTTTGGATAGCCTCCAGGAACTCTTCCCATGTTCGGTTTGTTTCAGAGTTCGGTTGCAAAGGGGGAGAGAAGGTCAGTGAATTCTCACGGTCTCTTGGCCCCGATAGAGCGATGCGGCAGCTGAGAGGCATGTAAGTTAGTGAACACCTTCCGCTGTGCCCTCATCTCCTCCGGCTTTCCGTGTTTCCATTCTGTCGCCGGAGACAAACCCCAGGAAGGATTTCTCCCGTGGGACATTCCCATTTGGAGGGTTGTTCTCACTGCTAAAGAATGTGTTTCCACCCTGGAGAAATGGGGAGATGATTTCTATTTTCTCCTCGGTGGAACTGGAGAGAGCTCACAACCCAACCCTTGCAATGTTCAACAACATAAAAACCTCTGCACTCAACTAACCTTTTCCGTGGAAGGATAAAACTCCGAAAACATTCACCTGTTACTCTGGGCAACTAAACGCTTTTCGCTCTGAACTTTCCTCACACTGCGTGGGTAGGTGAGCAGACTCACGCATGGCTTTCGACTGGGTGGGGGTGGGGAGAAAATCAGAGGTTTCTTTGCATCTGACAGCCAAACTGTCGACTTACGAGCACAAGTTGAGCCCCAAATTTCATCCCTGGCTAGCTAAGCCAGACAATTGTTAAATAGGTTTTGCTTCATCTGATGACCTGTCTTGCCACGGATGCTAAGTGAGTTTATTCTCCAAAGCACCAGAAGGCAGGACAAGAAACAAGGGATGGAAACTCATCAAGGAGAGAAGCAACCTGGAATTAAGGAGAAACTGCCTGACAGTGAGGACAATTAACCAGTGGAACTACCTGCATATCCATCCATCCATCCATCCATCCATCCATCCATCCATCCATCCATCCATCCATCCATCCATCCATCCCTCTCTCTCTCTCCCTCTCTCTCTCTCTCTCTCTCCCTCCCTCCCTCCTTCCCTCCCTCCCCCCCCTCTGTCTCATCTATCTATCTATCTATCTATCTATCTATCTATCTATCTATCTATCTATCTATCTATCTATCTATCTATCTATATCTATCTCTCTGTATCTATCTATCTATCTATCTATCTATCTATCTATCTATCTATCTATCTATCTATCTATCTATCTATCCATCCATCCATCCATCCATCCATATCTCTCCCCCCTCCCTCCCTCCCTCCCTCCCTCTCTCTCTCTCTCTCTCTCTCTCATCTATCTATCTATCTATCTATCTATCTATCTATCTATCTATCTATCTATCTATCTATCTATCTATCTCTATCTATCTATCTATCTATCTATCTATCTATCTATCTATCTATCTATCTATCCATCCATCCATCCATCCATCCATCCATCCATCCATCCATCCATCCATCCATCAGGTCTGTCTGTCTGTCTGTCTGTCTGTCTGTCTGTCTGTCTGTCTGTCTGTCTGTCTGTCTGTCTGTCCATTATCTATCTATCTATCTATCTATCTATCTATCTATCTATCTATCTATCTATCTATCTATCTATCTATCTATCTATCTATCTATCTATCCATCCATCCATCCATCATCATCTATCCATCCATCATCTCTCTCTCAATCTATCTATCTATCATCTACCCATCCATCCATCCATCCATCCTCTGTCTGTCTGTCTGTCTGTCTGTCTGTCCGTCTGTCCGTCCATCCATCCATCCATCCATCCATCCTCTCTCTCATCTATCTTTATCTCTCATCTCTCCTCTCTCTCTCCCCCTCCCTCCCTTCCTCTCTCTCTTATTGTATGAAATAAATGCACATTAAGAGGAATAAATGAAACATTGAATTGCATCGCCAGGCGGATTGCCATTCTTCCTGAAAAGTGTTAGTCCTCCAATCAAAAGCCGCTTTTTAATCGCCTGGGGAATTCATGGGAATAATAGACGGATTAATGGGGGAACCCAGAAGAACTCGAATAGTTGGGAATTCTGCCAAGTTGAAACCCCGTGGGAACTCTTGAACTCAGTGCCAAGGTCAGGAATTTAACATTCACTAGACTACTTGATGCCATTTCTGGCTGCTCTCAGTAGGAGGGTTAAACAAAGTGCAAAAATGTCCAAAATGCAACTCGTGGGAGAAAACCCCACGTGTGTGTGTGTGTGTGCATTTCAAGTGCAAATTTGCACAACTGGTGGGAAATGTGCTGAAGGAAGCGTTGAGGCCAGCAATCCTGGAGGCATCACATATCTGATGCAATTTGGGTCCCTTGTTATCCTGAAGTAGAAACCTCCCACTGTCTCCTTTACAGTGGAAGAGACTAGACTAGACTAGATTAGATTAGATTAACAGAGTTGGAAGGGACCTTGTAGGTCATCTAGTCCAACCCCCCTCAGAAGGTTCCTTCTGAGCCTTTCACCTACCCATTATGCAGTTGCAGGCTAGGCTGCCTCTTATCAGATTAGGCGAAACCCGGTTCAAAAACAGTAACTGTGAGAGGGACCTTGGAGTCCTAGTGGACGATCCCTTAAACATGAGCCAGCCGTGTGCGGCAGCAGCCAAAAAAGCCAATACAATCCTTGGTTGCATAAACAGAGGCATAGACTCAAAATCACGTGAAGTCTTAGTAACGCTTTATAAAGCCTTAGTAAGGATACACCTGGAATAACTGCATCCAGTTTTGGTAACCGCATGACAAAAAAGATATTGAGACTTTGGAAAAAGTGCAGAGAAGAGCAACCAAGATGATTAAAGGCCTGGAGACTAAAAAATATGAAGAACAGTTGCAGGATTTGGGTTTTGCCACTCTAGAGAAAAGAAGGACTAAGGGGGACATGATAGCAGTATTCCAGGATTTGAAGTGCCCCCACAAAGAAGAGGGGGTCAATTTATTCTCCAAAGCACCAGAAGGCAGGACAAGAAGCAATGGATGGAAACTAATCTATTTTGGGGGTTTTGAAATTTAGTAACTTTAAAACATGTGTACTTCAATTCCCAGAATTCCCCAGACAGCATATTAAAGGATCCTGACTGGTGAATTCTGGGACTTGAAGCCCACCCATCTTAAAGCATGCTAGCTGGGGAATTCTGGGAGTTGAACTCCACTCTCTAAAGGCATGCTGGCTGAGGAATTCTGGGACTTGACGTCCAACAGTTTTTAGAATATGCTGACTGAGGAATTCTGGGAGTTGAAATCTTTAGTGCATTCTGAATGGGGAATTCTGGGACATGAAGTCCAACCATCTTTAAAGCATGCTGGCTGGGTTGAAATCCAGCCATCTTTTTTTTAAAATAGTCTTTATTAATTATGTTAAAAAGACAAACAAACATACAAACAAACATAAAAACATGTATAAACATGTATATATAAATAGAGTATCAAATATCTTTGAGTATAGAAAACATTGAACATACATGTCAACCATCTCGTCGACACTATCCTTTTACAGCCTAGTGATACAAAAACATGTTTATTCTTTATAGTTATTATTTACATCATTATCTTTCTTATATCTTCCAATATTTTCCTTATTCTTTTCTCTTGTTATATTATGTTCAGTCTATTATCATTACAATAAAACAATTTTTCCTTTTTCAACAATGGTTCTTTTGTTCAGCTTGATTAATATTTTAAAACCTTGTAAAATTGTATATATTCCGATAATTTGTTCCGGTCTTTGCGAAAAAGTAGACATTTGTTATTATTTATACTGTCTAAGATCATGACACATAATTATAGCAATTTTTGATATTTGTTTTGGTTAAGCCAATTATACCACCTGTCCCAAGTTTTATAGAATTCAGAGTCATCTTTGTCTTGCATTTCCAATGGCATCCTACTAAGTTCTGCGCATTCAAATACTTTATTAATGAGATTTAACGTAGTTGGGATTTGTTTGGTTTTCCAAATTTGCGCATATATAATTCTTGCGGCAGCCATCTTTTTTTAGTGTATGCTAGTTGGGGAATTCTGGGACATGAAGTCCAACCATCTTTAGAATATGGTGGCTGGGGAATTCTGGGTCTTGAAGTCCACACGTCTTCAAGTAGCCAAGCTTGAAAAGCACCGAATTAAACGTTTAGGGAAAATATCAGCACCACGGAGAGCTCCATAAGCGTCCACCACTCTGGAAGATCTCAGACTCCACCCTCTTTTGAAAAACAAAACAAAACACCGGAAGTCCTTAAAGGGACAGTATCCAGTTTCTGTTTAGACCAATATTTCCCAACCTTGGCTTCAGCTTCCAGAATTCCAGGAGTTGAAATCCAAGCATCTTAAAGTCACCGAGGTTAAGAGACACTGTGCCAGACAGTTTAAGTATATTCCATACGGACAAGGTGGTCCT
Source organism: Diadophis punctatus similis (assembly GCA_023053685.1). Lineage (NCBI taxonomy): Eukaryota > Metazoa > Chordata > Lepidosauria > Squamata > Dipsadidae > Diadophis > Diadophis punctatus. Next base: position 858,159 of record JALIGW010000081.1, read on the forward strand.
TAGATTGGACCCGGCCTTCCTGCCGAAAGTGAATACATGGTTCCATCCGGCACGGGAGATTGTTCTCCCTAACTTTTGTCCACAGCCCCTCGTTGACGTGAAGTCAAGGAAAAACTTTGAGGCCAGCCTCTCTTGTGAAGGGTGGGGGTCTCCATCGGAGATCCACAGAGGGAGATTATGGGTAATGGAGTCCTCAGAGGCCTCTCTCCACCTGCGTAACAAATCTAGCAGATGGGCCCAAATCTAGCAGAAGACCCGCTCCTTACAGAATCTTTTAGAGTAGAGCTTCAGCAGAGAATAAAAGATATTTCCGTAGGAGCATGGAAAGGGCAAGCTGGAAGGGACATGGCAATGGACTCCTATTTACAACAATTGTAGTGAGTCCTGAGGTCACGTGATCCCCTTTTGCGACCTTCTGACAAACAAAGTCAATGGGGGCAAGCCAGATTCCCTTAACATTACTAATTTAACAACGATGTTACCAATTTCACAATTGCAGTGATTCACTTAACCACTGTGGCAAGAAAGGTCGTAAAATGGGGCCAAAACTCATGTAACCACTGTCTCGCTTAGCAACAGAAATGTTGGGCTCGAATGCGGTCGTAAGTCAAGGACTCCCTGTAGTTGAGTTAATTCAACTTTGTTCTAAAGCGTACCTTCAACAGAATCTTGCAGTTCTGAAAGTAGAAACCTCCCACAATCTCCTTTACAGCGGAAGAGTCTAGATTAGATTAGATTAGATTAGATTAGATTAGATTAGATTAGATTAGATTAGATTAGATTAGATTAGATTAGATTAACAGAGTTGGAAGGGACCTTGTAGGTCATCTAGTCCAACCCCCCTCAGAAGGTTCCTTCTGAGCCTTTCACCTACCCATTATGCAGTTGCAGGCTAGGCTGCCTCTTATCAGATTAGGCGAAACCCGGTTCAAAAACAGTAACTGTGAGAGGGACCTTGGAGTCTTAGTGGACGATCCCTTAAACATGAGCCAGCCATGTGTGGCAGCAGCCAAAAAAGCTAATACAATCCTTGGTTACATAAACAGAGGCATAGATTCAAAATCATGTGAAATATTAGTACCGCTTTATAAAGCCTTAGTAAGGATACACCTGGAATAACAGCATCCAGTTTTGGTCACCACTTGACAAAAAAGATGTTGAGACTTTGGAAAAAGTGCAGAGAAGAGCAACTAAGATGATTAAAGGCCTGGAGACTAAAACATACGAAGAACGGTTGCAGGATTTCGGTTTGGCCAGTCTAGAGAAAAGAAGAACTGAAGGGCACATGATAGCAGTATTCCAGGATAGCAGTATTCCACAAAGAAGAGGGGGTCAATTTATTCTCCAAAACACCTGAAGGCAGGACAAGAAGCAATGGATGGAAACTAATCAAGGAGAGAAGCAACCTGGAATTAAGGAGAAACTTCCTGACAGTGAGGACAATTAATCAGTGGAACAGCTTGCTACCAGAAGTTGTGGGTGCTTCATCACTGGAAGTTTTAAAGAAGAGACTGGACAGTCACTTGTCTGAAATGGTATAGGGTCTCCTGCTTGAGCAGGGGGCTGGACTAGAAGACCTCCAAGGTCCCTTCTGGCTCTATTCTGAATTTGAATTTATCCGACCGTTCCCTAGGCAGCTTCTCTCGGCTGCGTCTCTCAAGGTCTTCCCTGCGTGCCATTATGCGCACACACAATCCCTTCCCTGCCTCGCAAGGAATTGCTCACTTCCAATTAAATGCCAGAGACAGATCTCAAATGGCTTTGAGTGTTGATTATTTCAGCAACAAGAGAGAGAGAAACAACGGGTGAAATTAAACCGTTCTCCAGCAAAGCCGGCTATTTGACCAAGCTCACCTGTGTAAATTTACTCAAAAATAGATCTCTCCATGTTCCAGGTAGCACACAGCTTAGCCTAATTCCGGAGTCATGCGCTGAGTCACACAGACCGATCACTCAACATGCTGCCTGGGGGACAATGGAGTCCACCCAAGTCTACCCAATGCCAGAAAGGTCTAATAAATTAGCAAATTGGTGATTGGCAGGTCGCTGTGTTACACACTCTCTGTGTGGTACTCGAACCAATATCCTGAATTACCGTTTAATGTGAAAGACCGATTGAGACAATACCGACAATCCTCAATGTACGACCCCAACGGAGCCCCAAATTTACGTTTGCTAAGTGAAACATGGGTTAAGTGGCTTTTGTCCCGTGGTTAAGTGAATCTCTGCAACGGTTAAGTTAACAACCCGGTTGTTAACCGACTCTGGCTTCCCCGTTGACGTTGCTTGTCAGAAGGTCGTAAAAGCACATAAGATAACTTTATTGTCATTTTTTAATGCGAGCACACCGGCCCGCATTAAAAATGAAGTTCTGTTGCCTGCTCTCAAGAGAAAGTATATATCTACCCAAATACATAATAGAATAGAATATAGAATGGAATGGAATGGAATGGAATGGAACAGAACGGGCTGCTTCTTGTTTTCCTCCACCTCTTACTTCTCTTCCTTCTTCTCTTCTTCCTTCTTTTCCTCCTCCTCCCCCTCTTCCTTCTCCTCCCGCTCCTCCTCCTCTTCCTCCTCTTCCTCCTCCCCACCCTCTTCCTCCTCCTTCTTCTCCTTCTCCCGCTCCTCCTCTTCTTCTTCTTCCTCTTCTTCTTCCTCCTCCTCCCCTCTTCCTCCTCTTCCTCCTTCTCCCGTTCCTCCTCCTCCCCCTCCCCCCCTCTTCCTTCTCTTCCTCCTCCTCCCCCTCTTCCTTCTCCTCCACTTCTTCCTTCTCTTCCTCCTCCCCCTCTTCCTTCTCCTCCTCCTCCTCCTCCCGCTCCTCCTCTTCCTTCTCTTCCTCTTCCTCCCCCTCTTCCTTCTCCTTCTCCTTCTCCTTCTCCCGCTCCTCCTCTTCTTCTTCCTTCTCTTCTTCCTCCTCCTCCTCCTCCCCCCTCTTCCTCCTCTTCCTCCTTCTCCCATTCCTCCTCCTCCCCCTCTTCCTTCTCCTCCTCCTCCCTCTCTCCCTCTTCCTTCTCCTTCTCCTCCCCTCTTCCTTCTCCTCCTCCTCCTTCCGCTCCTCCTCCTCATCTTCCTTCTCTTCCTCCTCCTCCTCTTCCTTCTCCTCCTTCTCCTTCTTCTGCTCCCCCTCCTCTTCCCCCTCTTCCTTCTCATTCTCCTCCCCCTCCCACTTCTTCCCCTTTCCTTCTCCTCCTCCTTTTTCTGCTTCTGCTCTTCTTCCTCCTCTTCCTCCTCCTCCTCCTCTTCCTCCTCTTCCTCCCCCCCTGCTCTTCCTCCTCCTCTTCCTCCCCCTCCTCCCCCTCTTCCTTCTCCTCCTGCTCCTCCCCTTGCTCTTCCTCCTCCCCATGACTGTCTGGCTGCAGCAATCCCTGCCCCCCCAAAAAACCTTTTCAGAGCTCAACCCAGACCGTAGAAATGTTAGCACAAGGCAGGGGGAGATGTGAGAGACAGGACTTCAAAGAAGGCCCACCCTTTGCATTCCTGCACAGGTTAAACCTGCTCTTTTCACTCTTCCAAATTAACACCTCCAAAAACTGCTGTTAAAGTTTGCATAAGTTTTTGTTGTTGTTATTTATTTATTTATTTATTTAAATGGATTTCTATGCCGCCGATGTTATGAGGTACAGACTTCAACTCCCAGAATTCCCCAGCCAGCGTAGCTTTCTGGGGAATTCTGGGAGTTGAAGTCCATACCTCATAAAGTTGTCAAGGTTGGGAAACCCTGATCGAACCCTCAAACCCTGATCTAACCGCTAGGCCAGTGTTTCCCAACCTTGGCAACTTGAAGATGTCTGGACTTCAACTCCCAGAATTCCCCAGCCAGCGAATGCTGGCTGGGGAATTCTGGGAGTTGAAGTCCAGATATCTTCAAGTTGCCAAGGTTGGGAAACACTGTGCTAGGCTATCTTTCTGAGTCCTTCGGGAGTTGGGCGGCATATAAGAATAACAAAATAAATAAATAAAAAATAAATTTCTTGTCTTCAAACTTTCCCCAACCTAGCACTGCAACCTCTGGAATTTCATCCCTTTTGCTGGCAATTTTGACCTCGTAGCCTCAACATCTGGACAGCAGCCATGCGGGACAGATTTGGGGGACTGATTATTGTTTTGCCATGGGGATATTTTTCCTACACAACCCCCTCAATTCTCCCCTTGAAGAAAGCAATCATCTAAGAGGACACCCGAATTTTCAACCCGCCAGTTGCGAAATTCTTATCCGGAATTCTTATCCGGGCCATTACTCCGGAGATAGTGAGATGGGTGGCATACATTTTTAAAAAAAAAAATGCAACGCAAGGCAATAAAAAATAATATGAAATATGAAATGAAATGAAATATAACATGAAATGAAACAAGGTAAAGTAAAATAGATAAAATAAAATAAAATAGTAAAATAAAATAAAGTTAAATTCAATTTAATTTGTGACTGCTCCATCTCTGGAGATTTTTAAGAAGAGACCGGACAGCCATTTGTCCAGCATCCTATAGACTAGAGGGTCCCACTTAAGCAGGAGGTTGGACTAGATGACCTTCCAGATCCCTTCCAACTTTGTTCTGCTATAATTCTGTCTAATGAAATGAAATGAAAAAATGAAATGAAATGAAATAGTACTAAATAAAATAAAAAAATAAAATAAAATAAAATAATAAAATAAAATAAAATAAAATAAAATAAAATAATAAATGAAATGGAATTATATGAAATTATATGAAATAAAAAATAAAATAAAGTTAAATTAAATTAAATTAAATTTGTGAGTGCTCCATCTCTGGAGGTTTTTAAGAAAAGACTGGACAGCCATTTGTCCAGAATCGTATAGGTGTGTCCCACTTAAGCAGGGTGTTGGACTAGATGACCTTCCAGGTTCCTTCCAACTTTGTTCTACTGTAATTTTGTCTAATGAAATGAAATGGAAAAAAAATGAAATGAAATAACAACATAAAATAACTAAAATAACTAAAATGAAATGATAAAAAATAAAATAATTCGAGTTGCCCAAATAATTGAGCAATGGCGTCTGAATTTGGAATCCCCCTTTGAAAAATACTTTTTCGGCTTTCCTCTTGCTATCTCAATCGGTCACCTTTCTTCTTCTGTACTCCCTCAAGGCCCGAGGGACGCAAGTGGTACAGTCCTCACGAGAAAGAAGCAAAGGTTGTACCACTTTTCTCTGTAAGTTGAAAGCAGAGAGGGCAGGGCAACCCCCCCCCCCACACACGCAACCACACACACACACACACACACACACACACACACACACACACACACACACACACACAACTTGTACTGTATCTGATGCAGATGTACAACACCGCCCCTCTACATCCTTCCCTGCCTGTCGAAATTTCGTAAGGATGCAACCTCTCCGTCCTGCTTTGCAAATTTCGACTCGCAAGTCTGGGGAGTGGCGTGCTATTGTCGGGTTTATATATATATATTTTAAAACAATAATTATTTAGCATTTAAGAAGCCCTCCGCTGGCTCTCTCCGGCCTCTGCCACGTCATCCTGCAGCCTCGGTGACATAAATCTCCATCAGCCACGCAAATTGCTTTCCCAGGCCAACCCGGTATCTCAAGAATGTGCTTATCTTGCCCGGCTTGAGAATTTCTTCCCCCCAAAAAATATTCTAAGAAAGCCGGAGCAAACGAGCGAACGACAGAGAGATTTTGGCAGGCGAAAGAGAAGTCATTTAAGTGGGAGGCAGACAAGGGTCTCTTTGATGAGAACAAATCTGAATATATATTTTGTTTTAATTTTCTTGCCTGGCTCAGAAGGGACCCTTCCCCAGGACCAGGCTGAAGAAATCTGCAAAGCTGATCTTCTCCCAATTTTTCACGTCTTTTGGGTCCTGGGTCAAAAGGTGATGGGTGAGCCAAATTCCCAGGGTGGGTCCCCAAAACATCTCCGCAATTGAGTTTCCAAGCTGATCCATCTACATTGGGTTATGACCGCCATTGAACCCAAAATTCCCATCGCTAAGCCAGACAGTTAAGTGAGTTTTGCTCCATTTTACGACCTTTCATGCCACAGTTAAGCTAACTACCACAGTGGTTAAGTGAGTTACATGGTTGTTAAGTGATTCTGGCTCCTCCATTGACTTTGGACTGCCATTAGTCAGAAATGGTGTAGGGTCTCCTGCTTGGGTGGGGGGTTAGACTAGATGACCTACAAGGTCCCTTCCAACGCTGTTTATTCTGTTTTCTGTTAACTGTCATAAATACAAGCATCTGAATTTTGATCGCGTCATTGTGGGATGCTGCAACGGTCCATAAGTGTAAAAAAATGGTCACAAGTCCCTCTTATGAGTGCCGTTGTAACTTCAAACGGTCACTAAATGAACGGTTGTAAGTCGAGGACTACTGAACGGTAATACTCCGGTGATGAATTGAATCATTTCTCCTTTGATTGATTCCATTTATGCAGCCGGGATTGAGTCACTGACAATAGCAATAGCACTTATATACCTACAAGGTCCCTTCCCACTCTGTCATAAGTATGAAAAATGGCCATAAGTCACTTTTTTCAGTGCCATTGTAACTCTGAGCGGTCACTAAATGAACTGTTTACCGGAGTCCAAAGCTTTGATAGAGAATGACAATATTTCTCAACCTTGGCAACTTTATGAGGTGCGGACTTCAACTCCCAGAATTCCCCAGCCAGCTATGCTGGCTAGGGAATTCTGGGAGTTGAAGTCCGTACCTCATAAAGTTGCCAAGGTTGGGAAACCTTTATCTAACCCTGATCTAACACTCAAACACTGATCTAACCAGTGTGAAAACTGGTCAGAAGTCATTTTTTTCTAACGAATGGTCACTAAACAAACAGATGTAAGTTGAGAATCGCCCATATCCGATTTTCCTGTGGTTCTCAGAAGGAAAGTGTTGTGATGATGAAACCCAGAGGTTGTAAGAGTCAGATGGGAGAATTTTTGGATGCTGAGCAGATGCCAACCTCCTCAGGTCTCAGGAGAACACTTCACAAGCCAGCACAAGTTCTTGGCCTCTGAGAAACTCCAGAAGTCTGGAGGTTGGCATCTGAGCTAGACGAAGAATTAAGAGACTATACGCCCAAACCCAGACTGAATAACGGAGTAAGAGAGTTGGAAGGGACCTTAAAGGTCTTCTAGTCCAGCCCCCTGCTCAGGAAGGAGACCCTGTTCCATTTCAGACAAATGGTTGTCCAGTCTCTTCTTAAAAACCTCCAGTGATGGAGCACCCACAACTTCTGGAGGCGAGTCATTCAGAATAATAGAATAACAGAGTTGAACTACAGATTAACAGAAGGGACCTTGCAGGTCATCTAGTCCAACCCCCCAGGGCCCAAGCAGGAAACCCTACACCATTTCTGACAGATGGCAGTCCAGTCTCTTCTTGAAAGACTCCAGTGATGAAGCTCCCACAACTTCTGAAGGCAACTTCTGTTCCATGGGTTGATTGTTCTCACTGTCAGAAAATGTCTCCTTATTTCCAGGTTGGATCTCTCCTTGATCAGTTTCCATCCATTGTTCCTTGTCTGGCCTTCTGGTGCTTTGGAGAATAGCTTGACCCCCTCCTCTCTGTGGCAGCCCCTCAAATATTGGAAGACTGCTCTCATGTCTCCCCTGGTCCTTCTCTTCACTAGACTAGCCATGCCCAGTTCAGATTTAGAAGGGGGTTCCTCTAGTCCAGCCCCCTGCTCAAGCAGGAGACCCCCATATCATTCCAGACAAATGGTGGTCCAGTCTCTTCTTAAAAGCCTC
>JALIGW010000081.1:870899-888399 GCA_023053685.1 Diadophis punctatus similis
TTCTTCCTTCCTTCCCCCTCTCCCACCTTCCTTCCTCCTTCCTTCCTTTTCTCACTTCCATCGCCTTCCTTCCCTGCCCCCCTTCCTCCTTCCTTCCTTCCTTTTCCACACTTCCATGTCCTCCCTCCCTCCCTCCCTTCTTCCACCCATCCACCCAGCTACCTAGATTCTTCAAGAAAGGGGATTTGGGAGCCCAGGGTGGGTGGGTGACTTGGCCTGTGCCACCAGAGATACTTTCAAGCCTCCTCCTTCCCTCCCTCCCTCGATTCTCTTTCTTGGCTGCATCATCATCTTCCTTCCGTCGCCTCCTTTTCTATAAAGCCACCCCGTTTTCTAGCAAGATCTGGGGGGGTCTGGCTTTTGGGGGAGGGAGGGGGGAGACCAGAGCGCCTCGGCCTCATCCCCCCACCCCCGGGAGCTGACAATGGAGACAATGGCCAAGATCAGAAGGGATTAACCCCTGTTTAAATATTCTCTCATGTAATTCGTGGGGTGAGGGTGGGAGAAATTCCGGGTCCACCAAAGAGGCTGGCAAGCCAAAGACAAACGGCATCCTTGCTGCAAAACCCCTTCTTCCCTTCACCCCCCCCCACCCCCCCCCCAAAAAAACCCACTGCCCAAAGGAGCGGAGTTATGGTCACCCACCCACGCGCAAGGATCCACCAGCCCTTAAAAAAAAAGCCCCCACGCTCCGCGAAATAGCCGGGCTCCAAATTGGCCGCGGGTCCAAAGCACCATTTCAAAACTCATCGCAAGGGTTGGGGGCTGGGGTGGGTGGGAGGTGGGGGGTAGGAGAAGAAGGGGCCACCTTGTCTTATCTGGCGGTTTTAATCGGCTCCGGCGGATTTGCCACACATACCCAGCCCGTTGCAGCCCCTTGACAGCAGCGGCAAGGCGGTCCACGCAACCCCCAGACCCAATCTCTGTGTGTTCCCCCCTCCTCCTCCTCTCGCTTCCTTGAAGCCCGAGCCGGGATTTTTATCAAATTTTTTGGGGGGTGTTCCTTTGCGCAATTCCGATCCTATCTCCCCCCCCTTCTTAAAATTAAGAATCCATAAAGTTTGCAAGCGTTTAAAACAGGGCGGGGGGAGAGGAAGGAGACGGATGAAAGGAAACACCGGTGCCCCCCTTTTTTTGGGGGGTGCGAAAACAGACCCCCACCCCACCCGAAAGAAGGGATCTAGTCTTACCTTTGACTCGCTTTCCGAGAGGCTGAAATCTGGTGGCGTTGCAGTTGATGGCTGGCTCCCCAAACTCTCCGAAGCGTTTTGAGGGGAGGGGAAGGCGAAGGAAGGGAAGGGGGGGTCCGCGGAGGACTCCTCCTCCTCCTCCTCCTCCTCCCTCTCTCCCCCCCTCTCTCTCTTTCGCCCCCCCTCCCTTTCCACCTGTCCTCCAGCCTTCACATGCTTGTCTGCGCTCGTCCCAAAGACAAGAGCGGGGCTAAGCCCGGGTTAGAGAAGAATAAGGCGGGGGGGGGGAGCGGGGAGAGGGAATTTAAAGCAAAACGCCCCCTCCTCTATTTTGCCCCCCCTCTCCTCTTCCTCTGCTCCTCCTTCCCAGCAACTCATGCCATGGCAAAAACATAAAATTAAAATTAAAATAAAAGGAAACCACCCCCAAGGGGAGTGGGTGGGTGGGTGGGTGGGTTAGTGTTTGTGCACGGGGGGGGGTCTAAGCTGATTCTGGAGGACTCCCCCCACCCCACACCCCTTCTTGGGTTTCAGCTGCTAGGTTGGGAAGATCAAGGGGGGGAGCAGAGGCAGGGCTGGATAGAAAGGAGGGGCCGGGGGGCATATTGCTGGGGAGAATCCCCCCACCCCACCCACCCCAAATCCACCCCACCCGGCTCCGCTTCTGCTCCAGCGGCGGCGGCAGCAACGCAGATCCCGGACCGACCGCCGGCAGCGGCGCGGCTTTGCAAAGTGACAAGAGTCGGCGGCAAAACCCGGACTGGATTTCTTCTCGCCTTGCTTCAAAAGCCACGGATCCGGAATGCCTTTCGCGAGGCCGGAGTTGGGGGCCGGCGGTCCTCGACTTGCGACCGCGATGGAACCCCGAGGTTCCCGCAAGGCGGCGGTGGTGGAGGGAGTCCCGGCCCCGTTTGAACGACCTTCCTTGCCGCGGTCGTTGCAGTTGTTAAGTGAGTCACGCTGAGGTTAAATGGAACTGACTTGGCGGATCAGACGGTCGCAAAAGGGGATCACCTCTCTCTCTCTCTCTCTCTCTCTCTCTCTCACACACACACACACACACACACACACACACACACACATGCTGCAACTGGTCCTAAATGCGTGCCTGTTGCTAAGCGTCCCGATTATTGATCATGTGACGGTGGGGGGATGCTGCGACGGTCGTAAGTGTGAAAAACCAACGGCTGTAAGTTGCATTCCCTAACCACCCTTTCTTTGCAAAGATGAGGCTGGCTCAGGAAGGATTCGGGCTGGGGATACTCTACGGATAAAGGCAACATTCGGTGCTCCTTCCTTATTTGGTCGCTAAACAGATCGTTGTAAGTCGAGGACTACCTGTAGAAAAGAGCAGGGTGGTTGGACGATTCGTTTCTCCCTCCTTTTCTTTCTCGCTTTCTCTTACTTTCTATGATCTCTGGGAGCAGAAGTTTAAGCTTGGTTTGATTAGAACAGAATAGGGAACAGAGCTGGAAGGGACCTTAGAGGTCTTCTAGTCCAACCCCCTAATCAAGCAGGAGACCCTATCCCATGCCAGACAAATGGTTGTCCAGTCTCTCCTTAAAAACCTCCAGTGATGGAGCATTCACAACTTCTGGTGGCAAGCAGTTCCACTGATTAATTGTTCTAACTGTCAGGAAATTTCTCCTTAGTTCTAAGTTGCTTCTCTCCTTGATTAGTTTCCACCCATTGCTTCTTGTCCTGCCCTCAGGTGCTTTGGAGAATAGTTTGACTCCCTCTTCTTTGTGGCAACCCCTGGGATATTGGAAGGCTGCTATCATGTCACCCCTAGTCCTTCTTTTCTGTAGACTGGCCATACCCAGTTCCTGCAACTGTTCTTCATATGTTTTCTCAGATTCTCTCAGATTAACAGAGTTGGAAGGCACCTTGGAGGTCATCTAGTCTCCACCCAAGCAGGAGACCCTACGCCATTTCTGACAATGGCAGTCCAATTGAAAGCCTCCAGTGATGAAGCTCCCACAACTTCCGAAGGCAACTTCTGTTCCATGGGTTGATTGTTTTAGCCTCCAGGCCCTTAATCTTCTCTGCACTTTGGAAAGGGGCAGAAACCCATCCCTGGGAGGGAATTATAAACCATGGTTTAGAGTCACTAAGGTTGGAAGTCATTAGATGGCAGTTAAGCCATCCATGGCACAGCCAGGGCATTGGGAGGGTGGGTGAGTTTGCAGGCTGGTGGATGGAGTGATGGATTTCCGGTCTGGCTTCAGAGGTGAAATTCAAATTTTTTCCCTACCTGTTCGGTTCTGTAGGCGTGGCTTGGTGGGCGTGGCAGGGGAAGGATATTGCAAAGTCTCCATTCCCACCCCACTCTGGGGCCAGCCAGAGGTGGCATTTCCGAACTACTCAAAATTTCCGCTACCGGTTCTCCAGAACCTGTCAGAACCTGCTGAATTTCACCCCTGTCTGGCTTGCTTAGCTGGCTGGCAAAGATTTCCCTTAACGGGTTCTGCCACTTCTGAAAAGCTTGGGGTTTGTGCAGGGAAAAAAAATTGAACATTGTTTAGTCTGGAGCAGTTATTTGCAACCATGGCAACTTTAAGACTTGTGGACTTCAACTGCCAGAATTCCCCAGCGAGCATTTCTGGACTTCAACTCCCAGAATTCTCCAGCCAGCATTTCTGGACTTCAACTCCCAGAATTCCCCAGACAGTATTTTTGGACTTCAACTCCCAGAATTCCCCAGCCAGCATTTCTGGACTTCAACTCCCAGAATTCTCCAGCTAGCATTTCTGGCCTTCAACTCCCAGAATTCTCCAGCCAGCATTTCTGGACTTCAACTCCCAGAATTCCCCAGACAGTATTTTTGGACTTCAACTCCCAGAATTCTCCAGCCAGCATTTCTGGACTTCAACTCCCAGAATTCTCCAGCTAGCATTTCTGGCCTTCAACTCCCAGAATTCTCCAGCCAGCATTTCTGGACTTCAACTCCCAGAATTCTCCAGCCAGCATTTCTGGACTTCAACTCCCAGAATTCTCCAGCCAGCATGCTCTTGGGAATTGTAGTCCATACAACCTGGTGTGAGCTTCTGGGAGTTGAAGTCCCTATAACATAAGCTATGGCTGGCTGGGGAATTCTGGGAATTGGTACACTCATCTTGAAGCATGTTGGGTGGGGAATTCTGGGAGTTGAAGTCCAACCATCTAAAAGTTACCAAGCTTTAAAAACCCTGTTCTGGAGACACAGACCTACATTCCAGATTTTATCCAGGGTTCAAGTGGGTTTTATGCCAAATGAAATCCAGCCACGGGCCATCCAAGACAAGCCAAATGCTTATGCATTCTGCAGGATGTTTGCCTCTAGCTCGTGTGGCATGAATTCAGCCACGGTTGATGAATAAATCATGGTTTATGCTCCCGTGCAATAGTCCCCTATCCTGGTTCATCATGGCTAAATCCACAAGACAAGAGGGGCACAAACTTATTTCCCAAAGCCCCTGAGGGCAGGACCAGAAGCAATGAATGGAAACTAATCAAGGAGAGAAGCAACCTGGAATTAAGGAGAGATTTCCCAACAGTGAGAACAATTAACCAGTGGAACTACCTGCCTCCAGAAATTGTGGGTGCTCCAACACTGGAGGTTTTTAAGAAGAGGTTGGACAACAATTTGTCTGAAATGGTATAGGGCAAGGATCCCCAAACTTGGCAACTTTAAGACTTGTGGATTTCAACTCCCAGAATTCTCCAGCCAGCTATGCTGGCTGGAGAATTCTGGGAGTTGAAGTCCACAAGTTTTAAAGTTGCCAAGTTTGAAGACCTCTGGTATAGGGTCTCCTGCTTGAGCAGGGGGTGGACTAGAAGACCTCCAGGGTCCCTTCCAACTCTGTTGTTCTGTTAAGACTGCTTGCTACCAATGCTTCCGTTGTTTCAACTTTAATTGTTGCATTCCATTCTCCCCACAGAAATTCTTGCACATTTTTTTGAAGAGTTTTCAACCCTCTGTTCATTCTTTCAACAATTTAGCCTTCATGTGATACCCTCATTATCTGATGCGTTTCCGCCCCAGCCCTGGCTGGCATGCATACCTTTTCCTCCCCGACGCAAGGCTGAACCGCTCCCCTTCTCTTTCCCCCCACCCCCGATTTCCCCTGCCTTTTCATCGCAGGGCCGTCCAAATTTCCCCCGTTATTTTGCGATTTAAAAATAAAACCCACCCAGCCGCGTGCCAAATGAGTCACTGGCATACAGTTTGGCTCTAAAATAAAATAATAATAATAATTTTTTAAAAGTTACATTTTCGACAGCTTTCTTTCGACGCGCGATGGGACACAGCCAAAAACGGCACTGCAAAATTCACAACATTGCAGGAATCTCGGAGAAGGGAAGATTGTTGGTGTGATTAGATCCCAGGAAAGATTTCCGCCGCAGGGGTGAAATGCTACCGGTTCGGCCTGGTTCGGGTGCACTGGTAGCGGCAGCGGCCGGTGGTTTGGAAGCGTCTCCATTTTCTTTTTTTTAACCCTCTGCGCATGCGCAAAGCCTTCTGCACATGCGCAGAGGGTTAAAATGCGCACGCGCAAGCGGAGCGCGGATGAAAAAGCGCGCGCACACGAAGCGTGCACTTCCAAACTGATAGGAAAGGTAAGTAGATTCCACCCCTGATTTACGGACAGGGAGTCCTCGACTTATGACTATGAACTGGACCAGAATTTCCGTTCCTAAACAAGGCAGTTGCTGAGTCATGCCCGATGTTGCAACCTTCGTTTGCCACCGTTGTTAAGTGAACCACACAGTTGTTAAGTGGATTTGGCTTCCTCCATGGACTATGCTTGTCGAAGCCGGCTGGAACGCTGTTCACGTGACGCTTGAACCGTCATAAATACAGGAAGTCCTCGAATTACAACAGTTCATTTAGTGACCGTTCAAAGTTACAACAGCACTGAAAAATGGGACGGACAGATGATCATTTTTCACACTTACGACCGTTGCAGCATCCACGGGGTCGTGTGATCAAAAATTCAGACGCTTGGCCACTGACTCATATTTACGACGGTTGCAGTGTCCCGGGGTCACGTGATCCCCTTTTGCGACCTTCTGACGAGCCAAGTCCACGGGGAATCCAGATTCACTTAACAACCAAGTTCCTAACTCAACAACCGCCGTGATTCACTTAACAACCGTGGCAAGCAAGGTTGTAAAATAGGACAAAACTCACTTCAGAAATGTCTCGCTTAGCAGCATAAATTTGGGGCTCCATTTCGGTCGTAAATCAAGGACTAACAGTGCATGCTAGTGGCAAAGTGCCCGGGCCCACCCGCAGAAGCCGCTACCGGTTCGCCCGAACCAGTCTGAACCGGCTGAATACCACCACTGAAGCCGAGTCAATGGGGGAAGCCAGAATCGCTTAACGACTCTGTGACTAACTTAACTACTGCAGTGACTCACTTAACAACTGGGACAACAAAGGTTGTAAAAGGAGGCAAAACTCACTTAACATATGTCTCGGTGAAGAACATAAATTTTCACGGCCTTTCTTGCCCCCGTTGTTAAGAGAATCGCTGCAAGGGTTATGTTAGTGACCCGGTTGTTACGTGAATCTGGTTTCCCCATGGACTTTCCTCGTCAGAAGGTCGCAAAAGGGGATCACGTGACCCCGGGACACTGCAACGTAAATAAGAACCAGTTGCCAAGCGCCTGAATTTTGATCATGTGACCTTAGGAATGCTACAATGGTTGTCATCATCATTGTTTAACAGCCCCTTAATCCCTTGCGGGGAGAAGTCTGTGTTAGAATATTCATGAACTGGGAGAGCCCATGTTAACAAGGTCAGCCAATGAATAGGCATAGCAACTGAATCAGCCAATGGGAGTTAACTACTTCTGAGTCTGTGCAGAGAACCGAAACTGGAACTTAAGCTTAAGGCTGAGTGTGTCTCCAGTCTCCACTCTGTACTCTTCCACTCTGAACTCTGCTGAAATGAAACTAACTCTCCTGATTGTTTTTACCTGTAACTGATCAAAGAAGAATTCTACTTGAGGTATTGTAAATATATATATATTATTATGTTTATAAAGAAGTTATCGAATCCAGCTGAATCAGTCATCTGTGTGTGCTTCTGGTTTTGATTTTGCAACAAACTTTAATAGTTGGGCAACTGAATGGAGCTAGCAGAGTATTTACTGGCCGGATGCCCTTCCTGATGCCAATGCATCAGAGCTTTGTTCAGCAGATACATTCTCATTGTGCCCAGGGAGAGAAATATCTGCCTCTATCTAGGATCGAACTCACAGCCTCCTGATTGTGAGGCGAGAGCTCCACCTCTAGGCCACCTCACCACACCGCTACAATGGTTGTAAGTGTGAAAAATGGTCATAAGTCACTTTTTTCAATGCCGTCGTAAGTTTGAACGGTCACTAATTGAATTGTTGTATGTTGAGGACTGCCTGTAACTGTATCCTCGCCTCTTTTGAATTAAGGAAAGCCCAGTTATCTTAGGAAACCTCTGCAGAACGAGGCAAAGAATTTTAAAGGTTGAAATTTGGGGCTGTTTGGTTTGAGATTAAGAGGGTTGAGACATTTTCAAGATTAAAATGGCAAAGGAAGCAGAAATCTTTTTATTGGGACTTACGGACAAATGAATGAAGACAAAAATAAATAAATAAACCCCTCACGGCAGACTGAATTTGTACATGGGAACTGCCGCAAAATTATTATATTCTCAACAATGGAAGGATAATCAAATCCCCACAATGGAAGAAGAGATAATGAAAATGTCAGAAATTGCAGAAATTGGAAAACCCTTCGTAACTGCTACGGGAAATAAACAAGAAAAAACTTTCCCGAACAACTGAAACACGTATACTGTGCGGACTTTTGGCTGAACAAAGAAAAAACAAATGACATGGTAATTTATGGATTTGAAGATGAAGAGAAATGTAGATTAAAAGAAGGGGCCGAGGGAGCTGATATCATATCTAAAAGAGAAAAAAAAGACGATATAATTGTCATTATTTGTTGAAAAGGCGATTGGAAGACGTTCGATTCCTTTAGTTTTAGTTTCGTTTACAGCTTTGTATTCCTTCCTAGGGCTCCCTTCTTTCTTTTCCTCATTTTTAATCTTTCAATTTGATTTTTTTACTCTCTGAAAAATTACTAGATAAAGATGAATTTTTAAAAAATGGGAAAGGAAAGGAAACTGCAGCAGAACATAATCGGAGATGCTTTTTATTCAAGGTGGAATATTTTATATTGGCCTCAGCCAGAGGTGGGTTCCTACCGGTTCTAACCGGTTCTTCAGAACCGTTAGTAAACCAGTGATGATGTCACGGAGCCAGTTCTGTCGGTGCCAGTCCGTGGGCGCCGCCATCTTGTTTTCGGCACTGCGCATGCACCCATGCGGCGCAGCCAAGCAGCGCAGGAGGAAGTGAACCAGCAGCGAGGTAAGTTAGAACCCACCCCTGGCCTCAGCCCATGAGGATATCTGATTACAGGTCGTCCTCGACTTACAACAGTTCATTTAATGACCGTTTTAAAGTTACAACAGCACCGGAAAAAGTGTTTTACGACCGTTTTTCAGACATACGACCGTTGCAGCATCCCCATGGCCACATAACCAAAATTCAGATGCTTGGCAACTGGCTCATATTTATGACGGTCCCCCTTCTGCGACCTTCTGACAAATAAAGTCCACGGAGAAGCCAGAACAACGGCATGATTCACGTAACAACTGGACTCACTTAACCACGGTGGCAGAAAAAGATTGTAAAATGCAGCACAACTCGCTTTAACACCTTGTCTTGCTTAGCAGCAGAAATGCTGGGGCCCCATTGTGGTTGTAAGTCGAGGACTAACTAGCTCCATTCCAACAAAATTTAAACCGTCCCATGCAAAGATTCAAAGTCCTACCTGTGTCATACCTCGCAAAGCCCCACTGCCGAAAATTAATGATTCCTATTACCTTTTTTTGCAAGAATGACCTTTAATTTTTGCCATTTTTTTCCCTTGCTGTAAGCTGGAGGCCTCCCTAATTGCAGGAAAGAAAATGGCCTTTAAAAAATAAGGAGGGGGGGGAGGTAGGGAGAGAGAGAGAGAGAGAGAGAGAGAGAGAGAGAGAGAGAGAGAGAGAGAGAGAGACAGAGACAGAGACAGAGACAGAGACAGAGACAGAGACAGAGACAGAGAGAGAGACATAGACACAGACACAGACACAGACACAGAGAGAGAGACAGAGAGAGAGAGACACAGAGAGAGAGACACACAGAGAGAGACAGAGAGAGAGAGAGAGAGAGAGAGACAGAGAGAGAGAGAGAGAGAGAGAGAGAGAGAGAGAGAGAGAGAGAGAGAGAGAGAGAGACAGAGAGACAGAGAGACAGAGAGACAGAGAGACAGAGAGAGACAGAGAGAGAGAGAGAGAGAGAGAGAGAGAGAGAGAGAGAGAGACAGAGAGAGAGAGAGAGAGAGAGAGAGAGAGAGAGAGAGAGAGAGAGAGAGAGAGAGAGAGAGAGAGAGAGACAGAGAGACAGAGACAGAGAGACAGAGACAGAGAGACAGAGAGAGATCTTCCCCCCTTCTTCTATTCTATCCCAACAGGCAAAATTAAGAGATTTTTCTGCAACGACCCCCATGTTTTCTTTCATTGTCGTTCGATTTTCCAGTTCTGCTGCTTTGGGGATAATTTGTTCAAATATTCTTCTAGGTTTTCCAGCGAGGACTCAGAAAGGGTTTGAATATAATCAATAATTGTAAGAGCGTTCCTGTTTTTACGATGGCAGGGGTGGGATTCAGCAGGTTCTGACCAGTTCTGGAGAACTGGTAGCGAAAATTTTGAGTAGTTCGGACAACTGGTAAATACCACCTCTGACTGGCCCCGCCCCCATCTATCCTCTGCCTCCCGAGTCCCAGATGATCAGGAGGAAATGGGGATTTTGCAGTAAACTTCCCCTGCCACGCCCACCAAGCCATGCCCACAGAACCGGCAGTAAAAAATTTTTGAATCCCACCACTGGATGGGGGCAAATATCTGTACCTCGGGGGGGGGGAGGATGAGGTTGGAGGTTCATCCCCCGAGCTTGTGGGTTGTTTTCCGAACGTTTTCTGAACAACATCATCAGCAGAGTTGTTGTGGCCCACCAACCGGCAGCGGAGCTGGCGGCAGACTCGGACGATGAGGAGGTTGGGGAGGAACTTGGGCCAGTTCTGGAGCCTGGGAAAGGCTCCGATGGATGCTCTGCGTCAGACGCAGAGATAGAGCCAGAGCCATCCGACATTTCCCAGCCACCGGAGAGGCAGCTGCCTTTGGAGGCTGAGATGAGTGAGGAGGAAGAACAGCTGGGGCCTGTTCCAGATGCGCGTATGCGCAGAGCAGTTAGGGGAGGAGAACAACGGAGGACAAGGAGTCGACTCGGGAAGCAAAGAACACGTGGACGCTGAATGGCCCCTCCCTGGCTGGGGAATAAATAGAAGGAAGAGGGAGTGGTTGTCGTAGAAGACAACAGTTCGTATTTCTGAAGATTTTGCTCATTGTGTTTCATGCCACAGAGACTGCTTGCCAGAACTTAATTTGCAGCCTTTCGGCTGGGAACTCACTATCGCAAGAAGGTCTGTTACTGCAGTTAACTCCTTGAAGGACTCTTGCCTGGACATTTCGGTGGGTGAATGCCATTAATTCACAAGAGGTAAATAAAGAGGGGGTTTTCGTGACAAGGAGTCTGTTTTTGCTTCGGCTAAGGCTGGGTCAGAACAAGAGTATAGGGCAGGGGTGGACAAACTATGGTTCTTTGAGGACCTGTGGACTTCAACTCCCAGAATTCCTGAGCCAGCCATGCATGCATGGCTGGCTCAGGAATTCTGGGAGTTGAAGCCCACAGGTCCTCAAAGAACCATAGTTTGCCCACCCCTGGTATAGGGGAGGTCATTGTTGATGTTCTTCTACTTGGAAAGAGTTTGTATGGTCGGTAGGTCACGTCAGTTGAGGGTCTTGGGATGCGTCTTGTGATGGGCTAGGTGTGAGTGGGTCAAGTGAAGGTCTTGCGATGGGTCATGTGTGGGTCAGGACAGGATAAAGAGACTAGATATTGGGAATACAGGTAGTCCTTGACTTTCAACAGTTTATTTAGTGACTATTCGAAATTATAACAGCACTGGAAAAAGCGACTTATGACCATTTTTCACACTTACGACCGTTGCAATATCCCTATGGTCACATGATTTACATTTTGGATGCTTGATAACTGACTCACATTTATGACAGCCGCAGTGTCCCTGGGTCATGTGATCCCCTTTTGCGACCTTCTGACAAGCAAAGTCAACAGGGAAACCCAGATTCGCTTAACAACCGTGTGACTAATTTAAGAACTGCAGTGATTCGCTTAACAAACGTGGCAAGGAAAGTCGTAAAACTCACCTCGCGGAATTTCTCACTTAACGACATAAAGGTTGGGCTCGATTGTAGTCGTAAGTTGAGGACTAATGGTGTGATTGGTTTTTTTTTCTCTGCCTATACTGAAAAGTCACAAAATGAAAGGAAATAAGGATGAGGAGGGAAGAGGAAAAATGAAGCTCTGATGATACTTCCGATAGCGGAACAGAATTTCTGACAAGGTCGAGTTAGAAGTTGGTCAGGGAATGGAGAAAGTTGTCATGGCCCCGTCGGAGCCTGAGTCCGTGGAGGAGAGCGAGCTGGAGTTGGGGCCAATGGAGATCAAGGAGGCAGCCCCAAGTCCCTCAGGCTTGGGATAGCTTGCCAGCAAGGAGGAATGGGGGCAGGACGACCGAAAAAGGGGGCAAGAGAGGGCAGCCAGTGGGGATTAGGAACAATGGAGCTCAGGTGACGAGCAAGGACTGCCCCCTCTTGAACCCCGAGCAGGGAGAGTGAAGAGGAGGCAAGAACAGCGCAGGCCGACCCGACAACTCGGGAGGAGAGCGCCCCGCCCCTCTTCACAAGGCACACCTGGGGAATGAGACTTAAGGAGATGCTGTGGAGAGGGGCGTTTGTCGGTAACAAACGCTGAATTCGTGGAGTTTTGTGTGCCGTTGCCGACGCCTGGAGTTTGCTGGACTTCTTGCCTTGTTCCTTGCTTTGTGAACTCATTATTTTGTTCCTTTGCCTTGCTGAACTTCTTGGTTTGAAGCCGTTATGCTAACAGCGTTTTGCTGGACTCCTCACAGCCAGGGGCTGCTCTGTGTGTGTGTGTGTGTGTGTGTGTGTGTGAGTGGTGGGTTCCTACCGGTGTGGTCCACTCTATAGCACCGGTAGCGGCCCGCTGGTGACATCACAGTACCGGTGTGGTCGTTGCCGGTGCCTGGGCGCCACCATTTTTTTAAATGCCTAAAGCTTCCCAAAGTGGGCATTTTCCGAAAGCTTAACCTTTTATACTGTTAATTTTATGCAGTTTTATACTGTTATTCTTTAGACGAAAACATTGAGGACTGTTAAAAGATACTGTTCTTTTAACAGTCCTCAATATTTTCGTCTAAGGAATCCATGACTGAAACCAAAAATGCTGTATGAGATTTGCTTGTCTTTTAACTATAGCATTCTCTGCATATAAAGGTTGCTGTGTTGCCATGGTGTAACACACACTTTGTATGCAAAGCTTTTCATGTAAGGTATAAAATAGCAAAACTAGTAGTAACATCTCTCTGAAATAATTAATATATGACTGGCAAGCCACGCCCACCCGGTCACATGGCTGGCAAGCCACACTCACCCGGTCACATGGCTAGCAAGCCACACCCACAAAATAAGCCACGCCCACAGAGTTGTAGTAACAAAATTAGGAACCCGCCCCTGGTGTGTGTGTGTGTGTGTGTGTGTGTGTGTGTGTGTGTGTGTGTGTGTGTGTGTGTGTGTGTGAGAGAGAGAGAGAGAGAGAGAGAGAGAGAGAGAGAGAGAGAGAGAGAGAGCGCTTTGCGTTTGGGGAAAAGTTGAAGCAATAAAGGGAAGTTTGAACTATTGTGTTGCCTTCGTGCCTTGTCCTGGGTCATCGCAAAAGTTGAAGATGGTACAAGACATGACGATGTCCCATCAATCGTCACCTGATTCGCACCCGCCTCCCAGTGAGCATGGTCCTAGGTGCAGGTCTTCCCTGTGAACGTTACAAAAGAGAGAAATGCCGAGAAATTAAGTTTAAGGCATGAATGTCTTTAGATTAAGGATGATCCTTTACTTTATGAGTAAAGATACAAACCAAGATAACATCTTTATTTTATTTTCCTATAAAATATATGTAGATCGCCGGGATTTGCTCTTTATTACTCCAACTTTATTGCTTGGGTGTATTTACTATTTCCCCTGTGAAACGGATGCTGAGAAGCAGATAGAACTAGGGAAATTTCCAAATGGTTAACAAGATTTCAATAAAGGAAAAAGCCACCTGGCTGAACGGAAATGCATACATACATACATAAAGATGCACAAAATATTATACTCCTCCGAAATTATTTCTCAACAGTGACCTCCATAGGGGGCTGAAACGTCAAGCCAGCAACCAGGGTGTAAGATTGAAGTCGTCACAAACCGTGTTTGGAAAATTTGTCCCTTTGTGCCTGCAATCTCCTAGGATTGGGCAGATCAGAATGTTACAATATGGGGGTTCCCCCCCCCCAAAAATCAAATCAGGATTTCATGCTAGAATTATCTAGGGCAAAACTTTGGTTACATGATCCTTATCCTGCTGGAAGGAAGTTGTTTAAAGAGGGAGGGAGGGGCAGAAAGAAAAGAGAAAAAAGAGAGAAGAGAAGAGAAAGAGAAGAGAAGAGAAGAGAAGAGAAGAGAAGAGAAGAGAAGAGAAGAGAAGAGAAGAGAAGAGAAGAGAAGAGAAGGATGGAACGGATGGAAGAATAAAAGGATGGATGGGTGGGTAGATGAATGGAAGGGAGGGAGGGAGGGAGAACGGAGACATGAAAAGGAGGGAGGGAGAAAGGAAGGGGCAGAAAGAAAGAGAAGAGGAAGAGAAAAGAAAAGAGGGAAGATGGAAGGAAGGAAGGAAGGAGATATATGAAAAGGAGGGAGGGAGGGAAGAAGGAAGGAAGGAAGGAGATATATGAAAAGCAGGGGAGGGAGAAAGGAAGGGGCAGAAAGAAAGAGAAGAGAAAAGAAAAGAGGGAAGATGGAAGGAAGGAAGGAGATATATGAAAAGGAGGGAGGGAGGGAAGAAGGAAGGGAGGAAGGAAGGAGATATATGAAAAGGAGGGAGGGAGGGAGGAAGGAAGGACAGTGGGAAGGAGGAAGTAAGGAAAGAAGAAAGGAAGGAAAGGACTGAAAGAAATAAAAGAAAAGAGCAAAGGAGAAAAGAAAGGGAAGGAAGGAAGGAAGGAAGGAAGGAAGGAAGGAAGGAAGGAAGGAAGAAAGGAAGGAAGGAAGGAAGGAAGGAAGGAAGGAAGGAAGGAAGGAAGGAAGGAAGGAAGGAAGGAAGGAAGGAAAGGTGGTCTCCCCTTCCCTCCTCCTCCTCCTCCTCCCCCTCCCCACTGATTAATTGATTATATGCCATCAAGTTGGTGTTGACTCCTAATATAGAAAGACTTCCTCCAGGAGGACCCATCCCAGCTGACCTTTCAGATCTTCCAAGGGTGACCCCATCCTCAATGTAACTTGACTCCTCTTCTGCTGCTCATCAAAGCCTCCTTCCAAGAGCTGGCTCTTCACATCATTAGTCCAAAGTAGCGTAACCTGAGCCTCAAGTGAGAATTTGGAGTGGATTAGTTCAAGGATCCACCAATTTGGGTGGATTTCTTGACCATCCGGGGTCTTCTCCAACAGCAAAGTTCCAAAATAATAATAATAATAATAAAATAAAACACCACTTCTCCTATCCTGCTTCTTTAAGGTCCAACTTTCATTTCCATGAAGGTCAGAGTGAAGACCATGAGTTGGATGACTATGATCTTTGTGCTGCTGAGGTTGCCATCTTGACTTTTTTGACCCCTCTGGAAATTAGCTTTAGAAGAACTAATTAGCACAGAGGAACCTGCTTGACCCCAGCTTTTTCAAACGGATGGTTTGATCTGTCCACTATCCTATAGTCAGAGGTGGGTTCCTACTGGTTCGGACTAGTTCTATAGAACCGGTAGTAACTTGGTGGACTGGATCGCTGGAACCGGCAGCGACCCAGGCCTGCACGCTCCTGAGCCGGTTCTCTTGGCGGAGCCATAAGCACCGCCATCTTGTTTTTTTGCTTCTGTGCATGCACAGAAGCTTTTTTTAGTACTGCGCATGTGCGGGGGGGTGCACACGATGCGACGCACGGCACGCAATGCGCACACGCGCATCCCATCCCTTGGCAAACTGGCAGTAGCAGAATCCAGAACCCACCCCTGCCTATAAGCCTTAATGGTACCACATTCACAGCAGGGGCAGGTTCCTAATATTTTTACTACCACTCTGTGGGCGTGGCTTATTTTGTGAGTGTGGCTTGCCAGCCATGTGACTGGGTGGGCGTGGGCCTCGGGAGCTTGGCAGCGGCCGGAGAAGCGGGGTGGGGGGGTCATTGCCACCCGCAATGCAGCCCCCCGCAGTGGTTCTTCTAGGAGGCTCCGTCCGGCCTGAATGCTTCTCCCCATTCGATGATCCTAGGCTCCTGCCGCCCGTTCCCCCTCCCCTCAGCAGCTCAAGAAGCCTCGAACATACGAAAATGCCTGGGATCATCACCGCACGTTCGTGGCTTCTCGGACTGCTGAAGGGAGGAGAATGGAGATAGCTCCTGCCGCCTGTTCTTTCAGCGTCTCACGCGCTCCCTCAGCCATCCTCCCCTGCTTGGACTCACTGTGGGGTAGGAAGGCAGTGCATACGCAGTGCCGGAAGCTCGGCTTCTGGGCATGCGCAGAAGAAATTTTTTTTTAATGGCGGCGCCCAGGCAACCGACCGCACTGGTACTGTGATGTCACCAGCGGGCCGCTACCGGTGCTATAGAGTGGACCACACCGGTAGGAACCCACCACTGATCCACAGGGAATGAAGGAAGCAGTGGGGTACCACAAGGTTCCGTCTCAGGCCCAGTACTCTTCGATATCTTCTTAAACGACTTAGATGAGAGACTAGAAGGGGAACTCGTGGTGATTGACATAAAAATAACATATTTGAAATATTGAATAACTAAATAATGAAGGATTATAAGTTGAACAAGCAAATAATGGAAGATTTTAATTTAACATAAATGTTAGTATTATTATTGGAATGATATAAGCTTGCTGAAATATTGAATAACTGAATAATGAAAGATTATAATTTAATAAAAATCTGTATATTATTACTAGAATTATATAAGCTTGTCAGGAATGGGAACTAATCAAGGAAGAGAAGCAACCTGGAATTAAGAAGACAGCGAGAACAATTAACCAGTGGAACAGCCTGCCACTAGAAGTTGTGGGTGCTCCATCATGAAGGTTTTTAAGAAGAGACTGGACAGCCACTGGTATGGGGGTCTCATGCCTGAGCAGGGGGTTGGGCTAGAAGACCTCCAAGGTCCCTTCCAGCTCTATTCTGATCGATTGATTAATACTATTTTATTTGTATCAAAATGTATGACACTCAGGTGCCACACTGTTCACGCATTGATATTATGTAAAAAAATAAAAAATAAAAAACTTGAAGTAAAAAAAGAAGAAGGGGAACTCATCAAATTTACAGATGACACTAAGCTGGCAGGAACAGCCAACACCCAAGAAGATAAGTTCAGGATCCAAAAAGATCTTGACAGACTTGAACCAGGGGTGAAATCAAACAGGTTCTGACAGGTTCTGAAGAACCAGCAGCAGAAATTCTGAGTCATTCAGAGAACCGGTAGCGGAAATTTTGAGTAGTTCGGAGAACCGGCAAATGCCACCTCTGGCTGGCCCCAGAATGGGGTGGAAATGGAGATTTTGCAGTATCCTTCCCTTGCCACACCCACCAAGCCACGCCCACGGAACCGGTAGTAAAAAAATTGGATTTCACCACTGACTTGAACAATGGGCCCTATGATCCAACAACATGCCATTTTATGTGGAGAAAAGCAAAGTTTCACATTTAGGCAGGAAAAAACCAAAGGCACAAATACAGATTAGGCGAAACCTGGCTCAAAAACAGTAACTGTGAGAGGGACCTTGGAGTCCTGGTGGATGATCCATTAAAAATGAGCCAACCGTGTGCGGCAGCAGCCAAAAAAGCCAATACAATCCTTAGTTGTATAAACATAGAATCAAAATCACAGGAAGTATTATTATGTACCGCTTTATAAAGCCTTAGTAAGAATACACGTGGAATAACAGCATCCAGTTTTGGTCACCACTCGACAAAAAAGATGTTGAGACTTTGGAAAAAGTGCAGAGAAGAGCAACCAAGATGATTAAAGGCCTGGAGACTAAAAAATATGAA
>JALIGW010000081.1:893399-970899 GCA_023053685.1 Diadophis punctatus similis
TTTTTATTTATTATAGCCTTCTGTGGCACCGTTGCTAAGTGAATCACTGCAGCTGTTAAGTTAGGAACACGGTCATTAAGTGAATCTGCCCCCCCCAATTGACTTTGCTGGTCAGAAGGTCACAAAAGGGGATCGCGTGACCCTCAGGACACTGCAACCGTCATAAATATGAGTCAGTGGCCAAGCGGCTGAATTTTGATCATGTGACTATGGGGATGCCGCAAGGGTCATAAGTGTGAAAAAGGGTCATTAGTCACTTTTTTTCAGTACTGTTGTAACTTTGAACGGTCACTAAAGGAACTGTCGTAAGTCGGGGACTAGCTGTGGTTGAGAGTTTCTCAGTCTGAGCAAGTTTAAGTTGGGTGGACTTCAACTCCCAGAATTCCCCAGCCAGCATTTGCGGTCTTGTGGAAATTTGGAGCAAGTGATTGTTCAGACATGTCCAATTCTTAGCTATCATGCAGTGTTTCTCCCCTCTACCCTGCTGTATTCTGCTTCTTTTACAGATAGTCTTTGACTTACAACAGTGTGGGTAAAAAGTTGCAAGAAAGAAGGTGATAGAGGGATGGCAGAGGAGAAGGAGGAGAAAGAGAAGGAGGAGGAGAAGGAGAAAGAGGAGTGGAAGAGGATGAGGAATGAAGAAGGGGAAAGAAGGAGAAGGAGAAGGAGAAAGGGATGGAGAAGGAGAAGGAGGAAGAGGGGTGGAGGAGGAAGAGGAGGAAAAAGGGGTGGAGAAGGAGAGGGAGAAGAAGGAGAAGGGGTGGAGGAGGATGACAAGGAGAAGGAGAAGGAGAAAGGGGAGGAGGAGGAGGAGGAAGAGGAGCAGAGGACTAGGAGGAAGGGGTGGTGGAGGAGGAAGAGCAAGACGGGCGGAGGAGGAGGAGGAAGAGAATGAGAAGGAGGAAGAGGAGCAGAGGAGGAAGAGAAAGAGAAGGAGAAGAAGAAAGAGAAAGAGGGGTGGAAGAGGATGAAGAGATGAAGAAGGAGAAAGAAGGAGAAGAAGGAGAAAGGGATGGAGAAGGAGAAGGAGAAGGAGGAAGAGGGGTGGAGGAGGAAGAGGAGGAAAAAGGGGTGGAGAAGGAGAGGGAGAAGAAGGAGAAGGGGTGGAGGAGGATGACAAGGAGAAGGAGAAGGAGAAAGGGGAGGAGGAGGAGGAGGAAGAGGAGCAGAGGACTAGGAGGAAGGGGTGGTGGAGGAGGAAGAGCAAGACGGGCAGAGGAGGAGGAGGAAGAGAATGAGAAGGAGGAAGAGGAGCAGAGGAGGAAGAGAAAGAGAAGGAGAAGAAGAAAGAGTAAGAGGGGTGGAAGAGGATGAAGAGATGAAGAAGGAGAAAGAAGGAGAAGAAGGAGAAA
The DNA here is from genome assembly GCA_023053685.1 of Diadophis punctatus similis. NCBI lineage: Eukaryota > Metazoa > Chordata > Lepidosauria > Squamata > Dipsadidae > Diadophis > Diadophis punctatus. The sequence goes on from JALIGW010000081.1 coordinate 894,752, forward strand.
GGGATGGAGAAGGAGAAGGAGGAAGAGGAAGAGGGGTGGAGGAGGAGGAGGAGGAGGAGAAAGAGGGGTGAAGAAGGAGAAGGGGTGGAGGAGGATGACAAGGAGAAGGAGAAGGAGAAAGGGGAGGAGGAGGAGGAGGAAGAGGAGCAGAGGACTAGGAGGAAGGGGTGGTGGAGGAGGAAGAGCAAGACGGGCAGAGGAGGAGGAGGAAGAGAATGAGAAGGAGGAAGAGGAGCAGAGGAGGAAGAGAAAGAGAAGGAGAAGAAGAAAGAGAAAGAGGGGTGGAAGAGGATGAAGAGATGAAGAAGGAGAAAGAAGGAGAAGAAGGAGAAAGGGATGGAGAAGGAGAAGGAGAAGGAGGAAGAGGAAGAGGGGTGGAGGAGGAAGAGGAGGAGAAAGAGGGGTGAAGAAGGAGAAGGGGTGGAGGAGAAGGACAAAGAGAAAGAGAAGGAGAAGGAGAAAGGGGGTGGAGGAGAAGGAGGAGGAGCAGAGGAGGAGGAGAAAGGGATGGAGAAGAGGAAGAGGGGTGGAGGAGAAGGAGGAAGAGAGGCAGAGGAGGTGGAGAAAGAGAAGAAGGAGAAAGGGGGATGGAGGAGGAAGAGGAAGAGAGGCAGAGGAGAAGGAGAAGGAGGGGTGGAGGAGGAGGAGAAGAAGGACACGGGGGTGGGGAGAAATGGACAGATCCTAAACCCCCCCATACCAAATCCCCTAAATTTAATTCATTGCCTTCTAACAATGCATAAGACCCCCTTAGCAGAGTTTCTGTGCAGGTAAGGGGGAAAGCCCCCCCTCTTTCAATAGCAGAATATTCTCAAACTCCTTCCTGTATTCCAGGGAAGTTTCCCTCCCCCCCCCCCTCTGAAATACATCAGGTCACCCTGGGAAAGGGGGGGGGGTTCTTTGAAAGCCCCCCCTCCCCATCCCAGATTCTGCTCTCGGTGAACAGAAACTGGGCTCCCCCCCTTGCCCCCACACTCCCACCCCCTCTGACTTGACCCTCATTTCCCATCCTTTTCTTCCAACCTCTGGTGATTTCACCCGGCTGCGCAATCAAAGCCAGCCGAGGAGGCCTAATCAAAACCTGGTTTGGGTGCGGAGGGTGATTGTGGGATGATTGCAACGAGGTTCTCCCTGGGAGGAGTGGGGGGGCGAGATCCAAGGGCAGGGCGTAAAGGAGGAGGAGGAAGGTCAAAGGGGGTCCCTGGGGTTTTGATTTTTATTTTTCTTCCTCTTACTCCTCTTACTCCTCTTCTTCTTTTCCTTCACCTCTCCCTCCATCTCCTCCTCCTCATTTTCTTCTCCTCCTCCATCTCTTCCTTCATATCCTCCTTCTCCTCCTCTTTCTCTATCTCCTCTTTTCCTGCATCACCTCCTCCATCTCCTCAACTTCATTTTCTCCTCCTTCTCCTTCTCCTCCTCCTTCATCTCTTCCTCCATCTCCTCCTCCTCTTCATTTTCTCCTTCTCCTCCATCTCTTCCTTCACATCCTCCTTCTCCTCCTCTTTCTCCATCTCCTCTTTGTTGTCCACCTCTTCTTCCATTTCTTCTCCTCCTCTTCTTCTTTTCCTTCATCTCTCCCTCCATCTCCTCCTCCTCCTCATTTTCTTCTTCTCCATCTCTTCCTTCATATCCTCCTTCTCCTCCTTTCTCCTCCTCCTCTTTTCTTTCATCTCCTCCCCATCTCAACTTCATTTTCTCCTCCTCCTCCATCTCTTCCTCATCTCCTCCTTCTCCTCCTCTTTCTCCTCCTCCTCTTTTCTTTCATCTCCTCTCCCATCTCCTCAACTTTATTTTCTCCTCCTCCATCTCTTCATCATCTCCTCCTCTTCATTTTCTCCTTCTTCTCCATCTCTTCCTTCATATCCTCCTTCTCCTCCTCTTTCTCCTCCTCCTCTTTGTTGTCCACCTCTTCCTCCATTTCTCCTCCTCCTCCTTCTCTTCCCTCCATTTCTCCTCCTCCTCCATCTCCTCCTCTTTCTCCTCCTCCTCTTTGTTGTCCACCTCTTCCTCCATTTCTCCTCCTCCTCCATCTCCTCCTCCTCCTCTTCTTCTTTTCCTTCATCTCTCCCTCCATCTCCTCCTCCTCTTCATTTTCTTCTTCTTCTCCATCTCTTCCTTCATATCCTCCCCATCTCCTCAACTTCATTTTCTCCTTCTCCTCTTCCTCCATCTCTTCCTCCATCTCCTCCTCCTCCTCTTCATTTTCTTCTTCTTCTCCATCTCTTCCTTCATATCCTCCTTCTTCTCTTTCTTTTCAGACGCTTGGCAACTGATTCATATTTACGACGGTTGCAGTGTCCCGGGGGGTGGTGTGTCACACGATCCACTTTTGCGACCTTCTGACCAACAAAGTCAACGAGGAAGCCAGATTCATTTAACAACCGGGTTACTGACTTAACGACTGCAGCGATTCCCTTAACAACTGTGGCAAGAATCTCCCTAAAATGGAGCAAAACTCAACAACCGTTCTCGCTTAGCAACAGAAATCTTCGAGCTCAATTGCGGTCATGTCAAGGACTTCCTATAAGACAGTGTTTTCCAGCCTTGGCAAGTTGAAGATGTCTGGACTTCAACTCCCAGAATTCCCCAGCCAGCGAATGCTGGCTGGGGAATTCTGGGAGTTGAAGTCCAGACATCTTCAACTTGCCAAGGTTGGGAAACACTGCTATAAGATAATTCTTCGGGCATTAAATTCTTGTTTGCCTCCAGAATGGCGCTCCAATACGGGAGGTTTTCAAAAAGAGACCGGATAACTATTTGTCTGGAATGGTGTATACGTAGGTTTCCTGCCTGAACAGGGGGTTGGGCTGGAAGACCTCTGTGGGAAGTTAGCATCCACCTCTCTCTTAGCAAAATGAGATATTTTAGAAAATATTAAAAGGGCAGAATATTCCCCTAAAAGGGAGGCAGAAACTCAGCCCCCCCCCTTTGTCAATGGACCATTAAGGCCTGGGCCAGTCTATTCTACATAACAAAGATAGCAATAGCACTTAGACTTATATACCGCTTCTTAGTGTTTTAGAGCCCTCTCTAAGCGGTTTACACAGTTCAGCCTCTTGCCCCCAACAATCTGGGTCCTCATTTTACCCACCTCGGAAGGATGGAAGGCTGAGTCAACCTTGAGCCGGTGAGGTTTGAACAGCTGAACTGCTGAACTAGCAGTCAGCTGAAGTAGCCTGCAGTGCTGCACTCTAACCACTGTGCCACCTCGGACCTACCTCCTTCAGGCAGAGCCATAGTAGGAATTGCCCAAAGCCCTTTCATTACATCATCACCCAGCAAGGCTCAACCAAGCTTGGGACTCAGGACAACCTACAAAGTTACCCTTGCATGCAGTGGTGGGTTCCTACTGGTGCGGTCGACTCTATAGCACCAGTAGCAGCCCGCTGGTGACGTCACAGTACCGGTGCGGTCAGTTGCCGGTGCCTGGGCACCGCCATTTTTTTTTAAAAAAATTAATTTTTTTAGAAACATTTCTTCTGCGCATGCCCAGAAACCTGACAATTAAGTCTTTCCCTATCCCTTCGCTTGAAAATAATAAGAAGCTCGCATTTGACACTTTTCCTTCGCTTTTGTCTAAAGCTTCCCAAAGTGGGCGTTTTCCGAAAGCTTAACCTTTTATACTGTTAATTTTATGCAGTTTTATACTGTTATTCTTTAGACGAAAACATTGAGGACTGTTAAAAGATACTGTTCTTTTAACAGTCCTCAATATTTTCGTCTAAGGAATCCATGAATGAAACCAAAAATGCTGTATGAGACTTGCTTGTCTTTTAACTATAGCATTTTCTGCATATAAAGATGGCTGTGTTGCCATGGTGTAACACGCACTTTGTATGCAAAGCTTTTCATGTAACTATAAAATAGCAAAAATAGTAGTAACATCTCTCTGAAATAACTAATATATGACCGGCAAGACATGCCCACCTGGTCACATGGCCAGCAAACCACACCCACAAAATAAGCCACGCCCACAGAGGTAGTAAACAAAAATAGGAACCCGCCCCTGCTTGCATGGCCCCATGGAAGCCTGACAACCAATCAGAATACAAGCTCGAATTCAAAAACCCAACAGAGGGCATAAAACTCAGGCACTCTTAGCATCTCTGTCCTTTTTTTTGGCCCAGGATCTCAAGCCATGTGCAGGGGCGGGTTCCTAATTTTTTTACTACCACTCTGTGGGCGTGGCTTATTTTGTGGGTGTGGCTTGCCAGCCATGTGACCGGGTGGGCGTGGGCCTCGGGAGCTTGGCAGCGGCCGGAGAAGTGGGGGGGCATTGCCCACCCGCAACGCAGCCCCCCGCAGTGGGAGCAGCAAGACCGCGGCAGCGGTTCTTCTAGGAGGCTCCGTCCGGCCTGAATGCTTCTCCCCATTCAATTATCATAGGCTCCTGCCACCCATTCCCCCTCCCCTCAGCAGCTCAAGAAGCCTCGAACGTGCGAAAATGCCTGGGATCATCACCGCACATTCGTGGCTTCTCGGACTGCTGAAGGGAGGGGAATGGAGATAGCTCCTGCTGCCCGTTCTTTCTGCGTCTCACACGCTCCCTCAGCCATCCTCCCCTGCTTGGACTCACTGTGGGGTAGGAAGGCAGCACATGAGCAGTGCCGGAAGCTCGGCTTCTGGGCATGCGCAGAAGAAAATTTTGTAAAAAATAAAAAGATTTTTTTAAAAAATGGCGGTGCCCAGGCAATGGCAACCGACTGCACCCGGTACTGTGACATCACCAGCGGGCCGCTACCGGTGCTATAGAGTAGACCGCACTGGTAGGAACCCACCACTGGCCATGTGACCCTGTTCATCAACAAACCTTTCCAAGCAACTTCCATGAATCCACTGTCTTTTTCCCCACTTGGAACTGAACCCAGATGGACATTTCTTCCAACGCCTCCAAGGTCCCTTCTAGCTCTATCGTGATGGATCGATGAATTGACCTCTAAGGTCCCTTCCGGCTGTGTTATTCTGTTATACCTGTTACCTTACAGTGCAAGGAAAGTTAACGTTCCCCCCCAAATCCTCTCCTTCCCAAAAAGAGTCAAGAAAACAATTTCTCGATTCAACAGAGTTTCTTGGAAAAATAAGGCAGGCGAATTCTTTCCCCTGCTAAGACCGATTGTTCAGACGGATAACTGTCCCAGGGGGAAAATCCACCCATTTTCCAGGCCTCCGAGGGCATCGGCTATTAGCCACCAATGACAAGGGAAGTCGTTTGCAATATTCCACTAATGAAAACTAATGGCTAATTATTCCCACTTACTGTTTACCCGGGAATGATTTAAATACACTTTAGGCTGGGTTTTCCATCCTTTAATGCTTCCGTCTCTTCAGTTCCACGTTCCCTGCTACATACATCCTCCCGTAATTATCTCATTTCTCCATCGCTGCCATGCCGCTAAGGGTGTCTGTCTGGCACATGGGAGGGAGGGAGACATATAATTGGGTTCATGCACAGACAGGGGAAAAAAAAGAGTGCCAACTTTATGCAATTGGCTGGGAAGGGAGCAAAGGGAGAGCTGGCACGATGGCATGTATCCATCGTGGCTTCCTGAAAGCAAAATGGGGAAAGGGAGGCTGGTTTTTACTGCAGTGTTCCTCAGATACTGGAACTTTTAAGATGGGTGGACTTCAACTCCCAGAGTTCCCCAGCCAGCAGGCTTTAAGATGAGTGGACTTCAACTCCCAGAATTCCCTAAAATGCATGTTTCATGATGGGTGAATTTCCAATCCCAGAATTCCTCAGACAGCATGCTTTAAGATGGGTGAACTGTAACACCCAGAATCCCCCAAAATGCATGCTTTAAGATGAGTGGACTTCAACTCCCAGAATTCCCCAGCCAGCAGGCTTTAAGATGGATGGACTTCAACTCCCAGAATTCCCCAGCCAGCATGCCTTAAGATGGATCCACTTCAACTCCCAGAATTCCCCAGCAGCATGATTTAAGATGGATGGACTTCAACTCCCAGAATTCCCCAGCCAGCATGCTTTAAGATGGATGGACTTCAACTCCCAGAATTCCCCAGCCAGCATGCTTTAAGATGGACAGACTTCCATTGCCAGAATTCCCCAGCCAGCATCGTTTAAAATAGGTGGACTTCAACTCCCAGAATTCCCTGATCAGCTTGCTTTAAAATAGGTGGACTTCAACTCCCAGAATTCCCCAGCCAGCATGCTTTAAGATAGATGGACTTCCATTCCCAGAATTCCCCAGCCAGCATGATTTAAGATGGATGGACTTCAACTCCCAGAATTCCCCAGCCAGCATGCTTTAAGATGGATGGACTTCCATTCCCAGAATTCTCCAGTCAGCATGTTTTAAGATAGGTGGACATCAACTCCCAGAATTCCTCAGCCAGCATCCTTTAAGATGGACGGACTTCCATTCCCAGAATTCCCCAGCCAGCATGGTTTAAGATAGGTGGACCAACTCCCAGAATTCCCCAGCCAGCATGCTTTAAAATAGGTGGACTTCAACTCCCAGAATTCCCTGATCAGCATGCTTTAAAATAGGTGGACTTCAACTCCCAGAATTCCCTGATCAGCATGCTTTAAAATAGGTGGACTTCAACTCCCAGAATTCCCTGATCAGCATGCTTTAAAATAGGTGGACTTCAACTCCCAGAATTCCCTGATCAGCATGCTTTAAAATAGGTGGACTTCAACTCCCAGAATTCCCTGATCAGCATGCTTTAAAATAGGTGGACTTCAACTCCCAGAATTCCCCAGCCAGCATGCTTTAAGACCCTCTGGATTTCTTTCTTTCAAAACCCCCTGTTTGATCGTTGCACCTCTAGAAAACATACCACTTGGTGATCAAAACCAGAGCGAGGGTACCAAAACCTTGTTTGGAAATCAGAAGCGTCCGGCAAATCCACCCTCCTCAAAGATTTGGGGGTTGCAGAGAGGCAGCCGATAATCAGGCGGGCCTTGTTTAAATGTTAATTAAAGCAACCAGAAAGACAAATCTTTATTTGAAGGCAGGCTGGTTGGAGACAAACAGGAAGGTTCTGCCAAGCCAATTCTGATTTGGCTCAAGGCACGATGGGCGGGGCTATGGCTGACAGATGGGCGGGGTCAGAAGAGTAATCCATCCATCCATCCATCAATGAATTGCTACGTAGGCTTTTAAGTGGCTGGCAGCCTTACCAGGCTAAGCAGCCCACAAGGCGGATGCCAATCACAGAGTCATCAAAATTATCAATATATTTCCAGTGATGCGGTTGTAGGATCGCATTTGATAGCTTGATAGATATGTGTGTATACACACACACACACACAGAGAGAGAGAGAGAGAGAGAGAGAGAGAGAGAGAGAGAGAGAGAGAGAGAGAGAGAGAGAGAGAGAGAGAGAGAGAGAGAGAGAGAGTATATATATATATATATCAAGCTGTCAAATATGATCCTACAACCGCATCATTGTAAATTACCCAACGAAAAGGAAGCCAATCGTGTTCCCACTTACGTCTGCCTCCGGTCAATTTGGAGCACTTTCCTTTTCTTAAATTAATGTCGGCATCGTCAGTCTCCGGTTTGAGCTCTTTCTTAATTTTATTTTTTTGGGGGGAAAGCTGGAATCAGAAGAGTCTCTAGAGCCAAAGGGATGATTGACGACGGGTGGACGAATGGAAGGATTCGATGTAGATGGCCAATGTGGAACTAGCAGGAGACTCCAGACAACGAAGATCCGTCCAAAGAGACAAGGGGGAAAAAATGAGCTGCTTAAATTAATATTTCTGCCAGAAATCTAAACAACAGAAAAAAAAGCAGCACCAATTTATATATGTACTGAGTAGACATACCGTAGATCGATATACACACATAGACAAATACATAATTATATGTATGTATACATAATTATTATACATCTATTATATATAATTATATATATAATTGTACACATATATAATTATAGATGTACATGTATGTGTATGTATACCCACACACCAGGGGTGGGTTCTAACTTACCTCACCGCCGGTTCACTTCCTCCTGAGCCGTGTGGCTGTGCGCGTGTGTGCTTCGCACGCGCGCATGTCAAGTGCCAAAAACTCAGTTTCTGCACATGCACAGAAGCAAAAAGAAGAGAGGAAAAAACAGGAAAAAACACATGCATGCACAAAAGCCAAAAACAAAATGGCGCCCACCACGGACCGGCACCGACAGAACCGGCTCTGTGACGTCACCACCGGTTTGCTACTGGTTCTACAGAACCGGCCTGAACTGGGAGGAACCCACCTCTCTCTCTCTCTTCCTCTTCCTCTTCCTCTTCCTCTTCCTCTTCCTCTTCCTCTTCCTCTTCCTCTTCCTCTTTCTCTCTCTCTCTCTCTCTCTCTCTCTCTCTCTCTCTCACACACACACACACACACACACACACACACACACACACAATTTTGTTGCCAAATTTCAATGGTGAGATCGGAGGGAAACAGAAGGGATAGTTGATAAGAGGATTGGGGACATCATCTCATTGCCAAAGCCAGGGGTAGGAGGAGGAGGAAGAGGAGGAAATTGTGGGGTCCTTATTGCTCTCTGAGCTTAGTTGTGTTCTTGCAGACGTTTCATGACCCAACTAGGGAATACCATCAGTTCTGGAAGGGAGGGGGATTTGTAGAGTGGTGCTGGTGGTGGAGAACATATTGAGTTCCGGACGGCTGAATCAGGATAGAATAGAATAGAATAATAGAGTTGGAAGGGACCTTGGAGGTCTTCTAGTCCAACCCCCTGCTTAGGCAGGAAACCCCACACCACTTCAGACAAATGGTTATCCAACATCTTCTTAAAAGCTTCCAGTGTTGGAGCATTCACAACTTCTGGAGGCAAGCTGTTCCACTGATTAATTGTTCTAACTGTCAGGAAATTTCTCCTTAGTTCTAAGTTGCTTCTCTCCTTGTTTAGTTTATTAGGATTAGGATCTTGCAGGTTAATGACCGGCGTTAAAATGGAGTCCAGAAACAGACTGGCATCTGTCCTGGTTGCCTGTGTTACATTCTTGGGGTGGGGGGGCAAATATCCTTCTCCCACCCACACCCCCTTTTTTTTCTATTTCTGCTTTCCGATCAGGTTCCAACGTTAACCACGCGTGAAAGATCTTCCACAATGGACGGTCCTTCTTGGGCCAAATCTGTCCAGGCTATTTCTCTCTCTCGCTGGCCAGATGCTTGTGGCTTTTGGGGGCCTGGGAAAAAACAGATGTCCAGAAGGAGGTTTGGGGAAGGGGGTTGTGTGAATGCCAAAAAGAGAAGAGGGTCTTAGTGCCAAGTAGTTGCACAGATACAGGATATTTCTCAACTTACGGCCAAAAATTGGGACCGGAACTTTCCATTGCGCTAAGCAATGAAATAGTTCGGTGAGTCATTACGCGATGCACCCAATTTGGCCAGCTTTTTCGCCATGGTCCTTAAGTGAATCCCGCTTCCCCGTTGATTTTGCTTCTTTCTAAGAATGAGGGGTGTTGTTCTGTACTCAAGAGTTGTTAACCCAATCTTACGTAGCTTCTTCTCCGGTAATATCACACTACTAACCAGAGCATACAAAACATTTGCCAGACCAATCCTCGAATGCAGCTCATCTGTCTGGAACCCACACCGCATATCGGACATAAATACATTAGAAAGTGTCCAGAGATACTTTACAAGAAGAGTCCTCCACTCCTCGACTCGCAACAGAATACCTTACGCAACCAGACTTGAAATCCTGGGCTTAGAAAGCTTAGAACTACGTCGCCTTCGGCACGACCTAAGCATAGCTCATAAAATTATCTGCTACAACGTCCTTCCTGTCAACGACTACTTCCGCTTCAACCACAACAATACACGAGCACACAACAGATGCAAACTCAACATGAACCGCTCCAAACTTGACTGTAGAAAATACGACTTTAGCAACAGAGTGGTAAATGCCTGGAACTCACTACCTGACTCTGTGGTTTCGTCACCAAACCCCCAAAACTTTACCCTCAGACTGTCCACTGTTGACCTCACCCGATTCCTAAGAGGTCAGTAAGGGGCATGCATAAGTGCACCAGCGTGCCTACCATCCCTGTCCTAATGTTCCCTCTTATCAGTACCCATCTTATGTATATAAACAATGTTATATCTATGTATATTACTAACACGTACTTGACATACATACATACATACATACATACATACATACATACATACATACATAAATAAATAAATAAATAAATGTATTTGGGCAGATCCAAGCAGGATGGGCCTTTTGCAATTGACCCATGGAAGTGATGTAAATGGCTTGATTTTTCTAAGTGGGGTCCAAGGTTGTTGGGTTTTTTGGGGGGGAAGTGTTGGATGAAATGTCCATCTGGGTTCAGTTCCAAGTGGGAAGAAAGACATTGGAAACATGGAGACTGCTTGGAAAGATGGTTTAATGGTGGACAGGACCACATGATTTTGAGAGAGAGAGAGAGAGACAGAGACAGAGACAGAGACAGAGACAGAGACAGAGACAGAGGGAGAGAATTGGGCTTTGAATTTCAACTTGTATTCTGATTGGTAGTCACACTCCCATGGGGCCATGCAGGGGTAACTTTGTAGTGTCTTGAGTCCCAAGCTTGGTTGAATTTTGCTGGGTGATGATGTAATGAAAGGGCTTTGGGCAATTCCTATGATGGCTGAGGGCTAATCCTACCTTTGTTGGATCTTGGGTGAGGGTATTTGCTTATGAATAGAGCCATCTATCTCTTCATCTCTTAAGGGCTGACATCTGTTGTGGGCCATTGAGGAGGGTGGGGGCTATTAAGAGTGAGTCTGCTTCCTGCCTTTAAAAAAAACATGTTTCTCCATTTCTCATCCAGGCAAATACAATATTCTGCCTTTTTAATATTTCCTAGAATATTTCATTCTTCTAGGGGAGGGGAGGGTGCTAACTTCCTGCAGAAGGAAGAAAAAGAGGAGATGGAAGTGAAAAAAGTAGAGGAGGAAGGAAGAGAAGGATGGAATGGAGGGAGGGAAGGAAGGAAGGAAATGGAAGCAAAAAAAGGAAAGGAGGAAGGAGATGGAAGTGGAACTGAGTGAAGGAAGGGAGGAAGGAAGGATGGATGGAATGGAGGAAGGAGGGAAGGAGGGAAGGAAGGAAATGGAAGCAAAAAAAGGAAAGGAGGAAGGAGATGGAAGTGGAACTGAGTGAAGGAAGGGAGGGAGGAAGGAAGGGAGGGAGGGAGAGAGGGAGGAAGGAAGGAAGGAAGGAAGGATGGAAGGATGGATGGAATGGAGGGAAGGAGGGAGGGAGGGAAGGAAATGGAAGCAAAAAAAGGAAAGGAGGAAGGAGATGGAAGTAAGAGAAGGAAGGAATGGAGGGAGAGAAGGAAGGAAGGAAATGGAAGCAAAAAAAGGAAAGGAGGAAGGAGATGGAAGTGGAACTGAGGGAAGGAAGGAAGGAAAGAAAAAGAAAGAAAGAAAGAAAGAAAGAAAGAAGGAAAGAAGGAAAGAAGGAAAGAAGGAAAGAAGGAAAGAAGGAAAGAAGGAAGGAAGGAGATAGAAGTGAGAGAAGGAACTGAGAGAAGGAAGGAAGGAAGGAAGCAAGGAAGGAAATGAAAGCAAAAAAAGGAAAGAAGGAAGGAGATGGAAGTGAGAGAAGGGACTGAGGGAAGGAAGGAAGGAAGGAAGGAAGGAAGGAAGGAAGGAAGGAATGAAAGATACCTGCAGAAGGAAAAAAAGGTACATATAATCCTCCATGCCTCCTGATATCATTTCAAGTGCTGGCATCAAGATACAAATGAGGCCCCCGTGACTCCTCCCTGCCTCCCGGGGTTCAGCATTCCAGTATCAGAGGAGACACCCCAAGATCCTGTAGTCCACCCTCTCTAACCACCCAGGGGGGTTCCTCGAGTGGGGTGGGAAAGCCCAGCAGTTTGGCCTTAAACCCCCTCCCCATCCCTGATAGCGCCAGGCTGGCTCACCCCTAGTTTCTATGCCTTGCCCCCTCGGTCCCGGCACCCACCGTCCCTTGGCAGGCGTCAGCCCCATGGAGCCCTTCTCTCCCCCCCCCCCCGCTGGAAGGAACGGGCTGCCTCAGCCCTCCCTGCCCGAGATGCCCACCGGGCGTGCCAGGGTGGTCTTGGCAGGGACCCGTGGCCCAATTTGGGAGCGTCACACCAGGCAGACTCAACCTGGGACAAAGGTGGGGGGCGGGAAACGCTCTTTTTGAAATTTTAGAGGAAAAGCGCCAAGGAGTTCTTTTTTTTTTCCTTCTGTTTTTTTTTTTTTTTTTGCTCATCATCCAAGACTTTGGGATTTGCATATTTCTCTTCTCTCCCCCCCCCGCAATATTTGCATCTGAATACATAATTAATTTCCCCGAAAGTCACACATCCTCCCGTCATATTTGCCTTGCCGTAAAACGGTCTTTGGAGACTTGGTGATCATTTTCGCCGGGGAGAGAAGGGAGCAAGGGGAAAATTTCGACTTCAAAGGCTTTTGAGTCTTGTTTGAACTTTTGATGATAAATATTCCGGTGGGGGGTGGGCGCTCTACACAGCCCCTGGTTTCCAGGGAACCCTTTGGCTGCAAGACACACACACACACACACACTTTGGAAAACGCAGCAATTAACACCGTACAAAATCACACACAAAGGCCCAAAGTGAAAAATGTCCATGGAGGTTCACAGTCACTTAGGTTGTGGTTGCCCCAAAGGTGCTTTTTCAAAAGGTGACTGGACTTTATATTAGGTCGGAATAGAGCGGGAAGGGACCTTGGAGGTCTTCTAGTCCAACCCCCTGCTGCAGCAGGAGGCCCTCTACCGTTGCAGACAAATGGCTGTCCGGTCTCTGCTTAAGAGCCTCCGGTGTGGAAAAACAATGTTTCGCTTCTCATCCAAGGAGCTTCTTCAGTTCTGGAAGTAGGTAGATAGATGAGAGAGAGAGAGAGAGAGAGAGAGAGAGAGAGAGACAGAGACAGAGACAGAGACAGAGACAGAGACAGACATACAGGATGGATGGATGGATGGATGGATGGATGGATGGATAGATAGATAGATAGATAGATAGATAGATAGATAGATAGATAGATAGATAGATAGATAGATAGATAGATAGATAGATAGATAGATAGATAGATAGATAGATAGATAGATGGATGGATGTAATGGTAGATAGGTAGGTGGGTAGATGGATGGATGGATGGATGGATGGATGGATGGATGGATGGATGGATGGATGGATAGATAGATAGATAGATAGATAGATAGATAGATAGATAGATAGATAGATAGATAGATAGATAGATAGATGTAATGGTAGAGGTAGAGATAGGTAGGTAGGTAGATAAGAAGATAGATAGGTAGGATGGATGGATGGATGGATGGATGGATGGATGGATGGATGGATAGATAGATAGATAGATAGATAGATAGATAGATAGATAGATAGATAGATAGATAGATAGATAGATAGATAGATAGATAGATAGATAGATAGATAGATAGATAGATGTAATGGTAGATAGGTAGGTGGGTAGATGGATGGATGGATGGATGGATGGATGGATAGATAGATAGATAGATAGATAGATAGATAGATAGATAGATAGATAGATAGATAGATAGATAGATAGATAGATAGATAGATAGATAGATAGATAGATAGATGTGATGGTAGAGATAGAGGTAGAGATAGGTAGGTAGGTAGATGGATGGATGGATGGATGGATGGATGGATGGATGGATGGATGGATAGATAGATAGACTCTGACTCTCTGAGAGATTGGGGGTGGGGTGCAGATAAGATGGAAGACCCTGATCCACTGCCTGCTTAACCCCCCCTCCCATGCCCCCTCCCCTATTTCCAACAAGAATTTATTCCCCAAAGATGGAGATTTATCACTCCCCCATGGCCTTTTCTTCTGCAGCTCTTTTTCTGTTGAGACCCAGTGGGAAAATCTCTGGCGTGTTTGATCAAGGCAGGTAGCAGCTTCCCGTGACAATCAACACCCCCTCCCTTCCTCCCTTTCCACCTTCCCTTTTTTTTTCAGCGGCTTTAAAAGATTTATGGGGAGGGGCCCGGTGACAGGCCGACGTGTGCCAGGGGATGGGGGGCTGCTGGCGAGATTTCCTTTTGATGGGAAAATTAATTATTCACCAGGATGAGAGAAAGCGAGGCAGGGAATGGGGCAAAATGACCTGCAGGAAGGAAAGGGAGGGGGGGTCATCCTTGGCGAAGGGCAGAGATAGAATAGAATAGAATAACAGAGTTGGAAGGGACCTTGGAGGTCTTCTAGTCCAACCCCCTGCTTAGGCAGGAAACCCTACACCACGTCAGACAAGTGGTTATCCAACATCTTCTTAAAAACTTCCAGTGTTGGAGCATTCACAACTTCTGGAGGCAAACTGTTCCACTGATTAATTGTTCTAACTGTCAGGAAATTTCTCCTTAGTTCTAAGTTGCTTCTCTCCTTGTTTAGTTTCCACCCATTGCTTCTTGTTCTGCCCTCAGGTGCTTTGGAGAATAGCTTGACTCCCTCTTCTTTGTGGCAACCCCTGAGATATTGGAACACTGCTATCATGTCTGCCCTGGTCCTTCTTTTCATTAAACTAGACATACCCAGTTCCTGCAACCGTTCTTCATATGTTTTAGCCTCCAGTCCCCTAATCATCTTGGTTGCTCTTCTCTGCACTCTTTCTAGAGTCTCAACATCCTTTTTACATCGTGGCGACCAAAACTGAATGCAGTATTTATTTTATTTTTATTTTATTTATTTGTCAAACATGTATAGTAGTAATTTGTATAAACATAAGTAAAAAGTAACGATAAAAGAGGACAATTGGACAGTAGGACAGGGACGGTAGGCACGCTGGTGCGCTTATGCACGCCCCTTACAGACCTCTTAGAAACGAGGAGAGGTCGACTGTAGACAGTCTAAGGTTAAAGTTTTTGGGGTTTGGGGAAGAAACCACAGAGTCAGGTAGTGCATTCCAGGCATTGATCACTCTGTTGCTGAAGTCATATTTTCTGCAGTCGAGTTTGGAGCGCTTTACATTTAGTTTGAATCTATTACGTGCTCGTGTATTGTTGCGGTTGAAGCTGAAGTAGTCATTGACAGGAAGGACATTTTGGTATATGATTTTATGAACTACATTTAAATCAGATTGGAGGCGACGTAGTTGTAAATTGTCTAATCCCAGTATTTCAAGTCTGGTGGAATAAGGTATTTTGTTGTGAGTGGAGGAGTGGAGGACACTTCGCGTGATCTTGATTCTATCCCTGTGTTAATGCAGCCTAGAACTGTGTTGGCTTTTTTGGCAGCTGCTGCACACGGCTGGCTCCTATTTAAATGGTTGTCCACTAGGACTCCAAGGTCCCTCTCACAGTTACTACTATTGAGCAAGGTACCACATACCAGATGGGGGGGGGGGTCTTCCATAATTTTTAAAAGTGGGGAGGATCCCTGAAGTTTACAAAAACACTGCTGTGGGAGGATGGCCAGGGAATTCTGGGAGGTGAATTTCACAGATGCTGGTCAGGGAATTATTGGAGTTGAAGTTCACAGGTGCTGGCTGAAGAATTCAGGAGCTGAAGTCTACTTCCTAGGTTGGGAAGTCTGGGAATTGAAGACCACATATCCTTATGGGGAATTCTGGGAAATGAAGTTCATAGATACTAGCCAGGGAATTCCTAGCTAAGGAATTCTGGGAGTTGAAGTCTACTTCTTTTCTAGGGAATTCTGGGAATTAGTCCACTTTCTAACCAGGGAATTCTGGGAATTGAACGCCAGCGATCCTTCTGGGGAATTCTGGGAATTGAAGTTCATTGATACTAGCCAGGGAATTCCTAGCTAAGGAATTCTGGCAGTTGAAGTCTTTTCTAGGGAATTCTGGGAATTAGTCCACTTTCTAACCAGGGAATTCTGGGAATTGAACGCCAGCGATCCTTCTGGGGAATTCTGGGAATTGAAGTTCACAGATGCAGATCAGGGAATTCTGGGAGTTGACGTGTACTTCCTAGGTAGGGAACTCTGGGAATTGAAGTCCACATATCCTTCTGGGGAATTCTGGGAGTTGAAGTCTACTTCCTAGAGAAGGAACTCTGGGAATTGAAGTCCACATATCCTTCTGGGGAATTCTGGGAGTTGAAGTCTACTTCCTAGAGAAGGAACTCTGGGAATTGAAGTCCACATATCCTTCTGGGGAATTCTGGGAGTTGAAGTCCAGACGTCCACTTGCTAAAGTTGAGCAATGTTGTTCTACTCCAAATCATCAACCTCCTTCCCCTGGAGACAGCCATTCCTTTAATCTTTCCTCTGCTCACTTCTAAGCAGCCCTGGAAAAAAAAGAGAACCACCAGTTTTCCAACTGGGACCGTAGCAACTTCTCTCTTATCCTGGTTTCCTTTCCTCCAATTACCCCCCAAACCACCCTGCCTTCCCAGAGCCCAACATCAGGACCTCTGGAATTAATTAGGCGAGGAGTTCCTTGAACAGAACCTGAACCAGATGCGAGGACACATTTTGAGAGCGGCAAACGTCAAGATTAATACAACATCGGCCGGATATCTTATTTGTTATTGTGGGAAGAAATATCCATCTGGTTCAGTTCCAAGCCGGAAAGAAAGGCACTGGAGACAAAATGGAGGCGGATTGGAAAGATGGTTTAATGATGAAGCAGAACCACCAAGCACATGATTCTGGGTAGCTGACCACATGGAGTTGAGAGTGGGGGGTATTTATACCTTCTTTTAGGCTTTGCACTTGAGCTTCCTGTTCCTGTGCAAGAACATGTATTCTGTTGGCTGTTGTCAGATTCCCATGCGGCCATGTATGGGTCATGTTTGTCTGAGCTAAGTTTGGTTGAAGTTTGCCGGGGGTGATGCAATGTCCTTAGGTGATTGTGCAATGTAGTGAGCTCTGTCTCTTAGTGGGTTAATCCTATTAGGTCCTGGAGGGTCATTCCTTAATCCCATTACCCTGCAGCCGAATAATGGGCACAAAATATCTGCGAGGGGGGGGGAGGAAACTGGGGCTCTGAGTTTCTGCCTCCCTTAAGATTTTAAAAAAAATCTTTTAGGGAAAATATTTTATCCTGCCTGTTTTATTTATTTATTTATTTATTTATTTATTTATTTATTTATTTATTTATTTATTTATTTATTTATTTATTTATTTATTTATTTATTTATTTATTATTTGTTCTTATATGCCGCCCTACTCCCGAGGAGTATTTAAAATATTCCTCAAAATATTTCATTCTCCTAGGAGGGGGTATGTGTGCTAACTTTCTACAACATGAAACTGTGGAGTAAAGGATACAGGAGTCCTGCCTCCTCTCTTCCAGTCAGAAATGTTTAGAGCTTCTGGTCCAGGGGTGGGTTCCACTTACCTTCCCTACCGGTTCTGATCGCAATGGAGGTGTGCGTTTTGATGCGCAAAAGACCCGGAAATGACCCTCTGCACATGCGCAGAAGCCTTGGCACATGCGCAGAGGGGTTTTTTGCAAGCCGCGGCGAACGGAGGACCGGTTCGGGCGCGTGGACTGCCAGTCATCGCTGCCAGTTTGGCAAGCGGCGGTAAATTTCCACTAACCGGTCTGAACCGGCAGCAACCCATCATTGATCTGGTCCATCTCTTGTCCACTGCTGATGCTCCAGGATCTTGTCTTTTTTCCTCTGTTTTTTTTTAATGACATCCCTGCCCAACATGATCTTCCCTTTTGGGGGTGTCAGGCAGGCTGCCGTTGCGCGATGCACCCACAGCAAGTAGAACAAGGACAAAGATGAAAAGCTGGAGATGAGGAAAGAGAAGGAAGGAGTGGTAGATAAAGCTCGCTTCCTCCCACACCGTTGGTGATATCGCCCGGTATCTTTTATCCTGGCACAGACATAAGTTTCTCTCTGTGTGTGTGCGTGCGTGTGTGTGTGTGTGTGTGTGTGTGTATGTGTGTGTGTGTGTGTGTAAATCTTCAAGAAAGCAGGGGCGGCTTTGCAGTTGTTATCTTGCACTGTTTGCATCGCTCCCTCCCTGCAGATGCCCCTTGTTTTCAAACCTTTGTTTGCAACCCGTTCTTTTATATATTATATATATATAAAATCAGTGGTGGGATTCAAATAATTTAACAACTGGTTCTCTGCCCTAATGACCGGCTGGGTAGGCGTGGCTGCGTGGTCATGTGACTGGGTAAGGCGTGGCCAACTCAACGTCATTCACGTCGAGCGGTGCTTCGCCTCGCCCGGCCCTGCCTCACCCCTCCCATCCCCTCCCAGCCATTCTTTGTCACACCTGGCCTCTCTTCGACTTATATTCATATCAGGGATGGGTTCTGATGTTCTTCGCTGCCAGTTCATTTCCTGATGTGCTGCATGGGTGCGCTGCATGGGCGGGCGCACGCTTCATGCATGTGCGCATGCATGCATATGCAGTGCTAAAAACCCAGCTTCTGCGCATGCTCAGAAGCAAAAAACAAAATGGCAGCACCATAGGCGAGTGAGCGTGGCAGGCCTGGGTCGCTGCCGGTTCCAGCAACCCAGGCCACCAAGTTACTACCGGTTCCATAGCCCACCCGCAGGTGGCCACTACCGGTTCGCCCGAACCGGTACGAACCGACTGAATACTCCCTTTGCTTCTATGCAAGCCAGGATCACGAATCTGGAGATGGTTAATATGCCATTTTCCCATCGGCTCAAAGGCCTCCGAACTACAATGCAAATTCAGGATGCTGTTAAATATCCTTTTTCACCAGATCCTTCCTATCAAAAGGTTTTTTTTTTCCCTTGCCTATTGAGCTTTTTAACACCACCCACCTTGGTACGAGAGTAAGACAGTGTGTAATTTAACAACTCGACATCAAGGAAAGCAAGAATTAGCAGGAGGTATAATATGGATTTCGCCTGGTCCACGAAGCAACACATTATGTTTCCCGAGGTCCCCCCTTTTTCCAGCCAGGACTCCAATTTAGTGGTTAAGGAGCATGTTTAATTCTTGCGGTGTTGTTTTCTGCAGCCTGCTGGCGAACGAGGAGGGGGTGAGAAGCATCTTGAAAAAGATGTTTTCGGTTTCTGCAACCTGCGAGTTCCCGAGCTTTGTTATCCCTGCTGTGTTATCCAATTTCTCTTCATTTAAGGCAGCCCTTGCCGACGGAATGGGTGATCTTTCCATCGGTGAGCGGGGCCTTTCGGGTAGCCGAGTTGATCCCCGATTAATACCACTTTCCGCGTTGCTCCTAACATGATCAGGAGATTTTGAGGTTGGGGGCATCTTCGGTTGATGTTTCTCGAGACTTGTCACACCGTCCTGGGGAAAATTTTGAATGCTCCTTTCCTCCTCCATCCTGTCATTAAAAATGTTGAAATTCAGCATTCCATTCCAATTGGGAAGGAGAGGGAGAAAGAGGGAGGAGGAGGAGGAGGAGCAGAAGGAGGAGGGGCGAGGGAGAGGGAGAGAGGAGGGGGAGGAGAAGGAGAATGAGGAGGAGGAGGAAGGAAAGAGAGAGAGAGAGAGAGAGAGAGAGAGAGAGAGAAGGAGAGAGAGAGAGAGAGAGAGAGAGAGAGAGAGAGAGAGAAGGAGAAGAAGGAGCATGGATAACAGAATAAGAGTTGGAAGGGACCTGGGTGGTCACCTAGTCCAACCCCCTATTTGAGCAGGAGTATGCCATTCCAAACAAATGACTGTCCAGTCCCTTCTTAAAAGCCTCTAATGATGGAGCATCCACAACTTTGGAAGGCAAGTTCTTCCACTGGTTAATTTTTCTCACTGTTAAGGAAATTTCTCCTTGGTTCCAGGTTGCTTCTCTCCTTGATTAGTTTCCACCTGTTGCTTCTTGTCCTGCCTTCAGGTGCTTTGGAGAATAGTTTGACTCCCTCTTCTTTGTGGCAATCCCTGAGATATTGGAAGGCTGCTATCATGTCACCCCTAGTCCTTCTTTTCTCTTGACTAGCTGTACCCAGTTCCTGCAACCGTTCTTCGTATGTTTTAGCCTCCAGTCCCCTAATCATCTTTGTTGCTCTTCTCTGCACTTTTTCTAGAGTCTCAACATCTTGTTTATATCGTAGTGACCAAAACTGAATGCCGTATTCCAAGTGTGGCCTTACCAAGGCATTATAAAGTGGTATTAACACTTCGTGTGATCTTGATTCTATCCCTCTGTTAATGCAGCCTAGAACTGTGTTGGCTTTTTTGGCAGCTGCTGCACAGGGCTGACTCATATTTAAGTGATTTGTCCACTAGGACTCCAAGGTCCCTCTCACAGTTACTATCATTGAGCTAGGTACCACAGAAGAAGCGATGGAGAAGAAGGAGGAAAAATAAGAAGGAGAATGAGGGAGAGGAGGAGAAAGAGAAGAAAGGGAGAGGAGAAGGAGGAGGAGGAGGAGGAGGAGGAGGAGGAGGAGGAGGAGAAGCAGAAGCAGAAGGAGAAGAAAGGGAAGGAGAAGGACAAGGATAAAGAGAAGGGGAAGGGGAAGGGGAAGGAGAAAGAGAAAGAGAAGAAGGAGAAGAAGGGGAAGGAGAAGGAGAGTCCCCAGGGAGTAGGGCGGCATATAAGAACTCTAAAATAAAATAAATAAATAAGAAGAAGGGGAAGGAGAAAGAGAAAGAGAAAAAGGAGAAGGAGAAGAAGGGGAAGGGGAAGGAGCTTACATTCTTGAACAATGGACTGAAGGGTTGTAAGTCAGCCACCAATTACTGGGGATTTTTTTTAATTTATTTTTTTGTGATTCTACACTGGGCCTTTGTGAAGCCTCCTGTCATGTCAGCGTACAAAGTGGTGGGTTTTGATTGCACAGTTGTTGCTGCCGTCACTGAACAGCCAGATCACATTCGAAAGTAGCTGAGACAACACCGCCCTGATTCGCAGAAGTATAAGGAGGGAGGGCAGGTAAAGCACAATCAGACTTACAAGATTTTGTTATAAAGTTACTCAACCAAAGGGGTTTTGGCTTCCCTGGGGAGCTGATTTTGTCTTATTTTATGGGGCTGACACGCCTATGCAACACCCCCATTCCTATTTATAAGGCCTTCTCTCTCTCTCTCTCTCTCTCTCTCTCTCTCTCTCTCTCTCTCTCTCTCTCTCTCTCTCTCTCTCTCTCTCTCTCTCTCTGTGTGTGTGTGTGTGTGTGTGTGTGTCTTTCTGTCTGTCTCGCTCTTTCTTTCTTTCTTTCTCTCTCTCTCTCTCTCTCTCTCTCTCTGTCTTTCTCTCTGTGTCTTTCTTTCTCTGTGTGTCTCTCTTTCTCTCTCTTTCTTTCTCTCTCTCTCTTTCTTTCTTTCTCTTTCTTTCCTCTTTCTTTCTCTCTCTCTCTCTCTCTCTCTCTCTGTGTCTTTCTGTCTGTCTCGCTCTTTCTTTCTTTTTTTCTCTCTCTCTCTCTCTCTGTGTCTTTCTGTCTGTCTCGCTCTTTCTTTCTTTCTTTCTTTCTCTCTCTCTTCTCTCTCTCTCTGTCTTTCTCTCTGTGTCTTTCTTTCACTGTGTGTCTCTTTCTTTCTCTCTTTCTTTCTTTCTTTCTCTCTCTCTCTTTCTTTCGCTCTCTCTTTCTTTCTTTTTTTCTCTTTCTTTCCTCTCTTTCTCTTTCTCTTTCTCTCTCTCTTTCTCTGTCTCTGTCTCTCTCTCTCTCTCTCTCTCTCTCTCTCTGTCCCTTTCTTTCTCTCTTTCTTTCTCTTTCTCTTTCTCTTTCTCTTTCCCTTTCTCTCTTTCTCTTTCTCTTTCTGTCTGTCTCTGTCTCTCTCTTTCTCTTTCTCTGTCTGTCTCTGTCTCTCTGTCTCTGTCTCTGTCTCTGTCTCTCTCTCTCTCTAGCCAATTCCTCATTCATTTCTTGTAACCCCTTTAAAAGAGAGAGAAAAAACACCTCCACCAGATTTCTCCATTACTAATTTATAGCAAACACAGAGGAAATAAACCAGGGCCATAAAACAATGAAATGAGATTGTGTGTTTAGAGGGCATGCAATAAGAATATCAAGCACATTTTTTATACTTGGCTGTCATAAAAGTCTCGGCCCTAATGCTGAGCTTCCCAGGTCAATTGATCAGCGAGATACCATTTAAACGACACACCCTCTCCTGTGGCTGTGTTCGCACAACACACTAGTGCGAAGTTACAGGTAGTCCTCGACTTATGACCACAATTGTGCCCAAAGTTTCTGTTGCTATGAGAGACAGCTATTAAGTGAGTTACTTTTGCCCCCCATTTTACGGCCTTTCTTGCCACAGTTGTTAAGTGAATCCCTGCAGTTGTTAAGTGAGTGACACAGTTGTTAAGCGAATCTGGCTTCCCCATTGACTTTGCTTGTCAGAAGGTCGCAAAAGGGGATCGCGTGACCCCACTGTGACCGTCATAAATATGAGCCAGTTGCCAAGCGTCTGAACTTTGATCACGTGACCATGGGGTTGTTGCCACGGTTGTAAGTGTGAAAAGGGGCCTTAAGTCACTTTTTCCAGTGCCGTTGTAACTTTGAACGGTCACTAAAGGAACTGTTGTAAGTCGAGGATTACCTGTATTCCATTTTGTTCGCATTTCGAACCCCAAACTTACCTAATGGCTGGGTTCCCTCTTCATCATATGGTTTATACAGGCAAAGCTAAGTTTCATATCTTGTTCAAATGATTTGCTGGTCTTTTCCTTACCTGGGTAATCGTGTCTTGTGAACACGGCCAGACTTTCAAGATTTTCACAGATAACAGATTAACAGAGTTGGAAGGGACCTTGCAGGTCATCTAGTCCAACCCCCTGCCCAAGCAGGAGACCCTACATCTGCCTCTACATTTTCACAGACTTGAAATTATTAATTATAATTAATATGCGGTGGGTGATAGATATCTACCTTTTTAAAAACTCTGATCAACAATCAGAATGGTGGAACCAGGAATGGTATAAAAGATCTCTTATCTTGAAGCAGGGGGTTGGACTAGAAGACCTCTGGGGTGCCTTCCAGCCCTATGATTCTATATTCTGTTATTATTATTATTATTATTATTATTATTATTATTATTATTATTATTATTATTATTATTATTATTATTATTATTATTATTATTATTATTATTATTATTGCTGGTGATAAGATTGTTCGTAGGGGGGGAGAAAGAAATGGATGTTTATTTACATGTTTATACATTCCTTTCTCAAAAGCACTCTGCCGGTTTATTTTTACTCTGTTCTTTTTATTCCATTTATATCTGCGGCTCCCCCAGTGCCGCTGAGGCCGGCTCGCAGCAATTAAAAGCCCATGGAAAATACTATAAAATTTTCAAACGAATAAATTCAATGCTATAAAAATGGAAACAGGTGCAGAGTGCGAAGGGACAGGCAGGAGATCGAAGCGTAGCCTTCCAATAAAATAAAAACCAGCTTAAATAGGAAGGTGGGGTTTTCTTGCGATAGAGAGAGAGAGAGAAAAAAAAAAAATCTCTCCAAGATTTCTTCCTTCAGTGTGACAAACTGGGTCAGTTGCCCAGTTCTGATCCTAAGCAAAATTAGATATTGGTTTGTTTCGTTGTAGCTCGGATGCTTTGGTTGATCCAGGTCATTGCTAACAACTGCCTTTAATGACCCCAGTGGGAAAACATGACATGTTTACAATCTTAAATTTTAAATCTATCGAATTGTTTCTCAAACTTGGTGGACTGGTTAAGAAGATGGGTGGACTTCAACTCCCAGAATTCCCCAGCCAGCATGTTTTAAGATATGTGGACTTCAACTCCCAGAATTCCCCAGCCAGCATGCTTTAAGCTGTGTGAACTTCAACTCCCAGAATTTCTCACCCAGCAGGCTGTAAGATGGGTGGACTTCAATTCCTAGAATTCCCCAGCCAGCATGCTTTAAGATCTTCTTCTTCTTCTTCTTCTTCTTCTTCTTCTTCTTCTTCTTCTTCTTCTTCTTCTTCTTCTTCTTCTTCTTCTTCTTCTTCTTCTTCTTCTTCTTCTTCTTCTTTCTTTCTTTCTTTCTTTATTTCTTTATTTCTTTATTTATTTATTTATTTATTTATTTATTTATTTATTTATTTATGACATTTATATACCGCCTCACAGTGCAAGCACTCTCTAAGCGGCTTACACCAGTAAGCAATCTATATTTACATTGCCCCCAACAATCTGGCTCCTCATTTTACCTACCTTGGAAGGATGGAAGGCTGAGTCAACCTTGAGCCGGTGAGATTTGAACCACTGACCTGCGGATCACAGTCAGCTAAAGTGACCCCACTCTAACTGCTGCGCCACCTTGGCTCTTATATGTGGACTTCAACTCCCAGAATTCCCCAGCCAGCATGTTTTAAAATGTGTGGACTTTAATTCCCAGAATTCTTCAGCCAGCATGCTTTAACATGTGTGGACTTTAATTCCCAGAATTCCCCAGCCAGCATGCTTTAAGATCTGTGGAGTTGTTTGAGGGAATTCTGGGAATTGAAGTCTATGCCCCTTAAAGCCGCCAATGTTGAGTAATACTACATATCATATGATATTCACACAGCTATTTTTATAGACTCAATAACCTTCTTTTCCCCATGTTCTAGGCCCAAGATTTATTTACTCTTTTTAGATTTCTATCCTGCCTCCCCTCAGATGAATATCCAGAGCTCTCTTCTCCTATTTTCCCCCATGCACCAACAACGGTCCTGTGAGGTTGTGTTAGGACCGGCCCACAATCCCACAAGGGGCTCCCGTGTCTGAGGAGGATTCGAACCCAGGTCCCCCTCATCCAAATGCACCAATACAGCTAGTCCTCGACCTGCGACCACCACTGAGCCCCAAATTTCCGTTTACGTTACGTGAGACTGCCCTTAAGTGAATTTTGCCCCGTTTTGCCACCGTTCTGGCCACCGTGGCGAAGTGAATCCCTGCGGTCGTTCATTCAGTAACACGGTCGTTAAGTGAATCCGGCTTCCCCATTGACTTTGTTCGTCAGAAGGTCGCAAAAGGGAATCACATGACCTTTGCTTGTCCGAAGGTCGCAAAAGCTGTTCATGTCATGACACTGATCCGCAGGTCAGCGGTTCAAATCTCACCGGCTCAAGGTTGACTCAGCCTTCCATCCTTCCGAGGTAGGTAAAATGAGGACCCAGATTGTTGGGGGCAATATAAATATACATTGCTTAATGGTGTAAACCACTTAGAGAGTGCTTGCACTATGAGGCGGTATATAAATCTCACAAAATAAATAAATAAATAAATAAATGTCAGCCCGGGACACTCCGACCATCATAAACACGAGTCGGTTGCCAGGGATCTGAATGTTGATCAGGTGACCACGAGGATGCCGCAATGGTCGTTAAGCGTGAAAAATAGTCATACGTCACTTTTTTCAGTGCCGTTGTAACTTCGCACGGTCACTAAATGAACTGTGGTACGTTGAAGATTACCCGTATTTTTGGAGCACTCCCTGAAATGGGGTGACTGTTAATCAAAGGAGCGCTGGATTGCAGGAGCAGAAATCTGCAGAAAATGCTTTTTTCTTTTTTCTTTTTTCTTTTTTCTTGTGAGGAAAGCAGACATTTGGGCTGTAAAAAAAAAAGAGAGAGAGAGAGAGAGAGAGAGAGAGAGAGAGAGAGAGAGAGAGAGAGAGAGAGAGAGAGAGAAAGTCACAAGCTCAGACTTTTTCTCCATTTCCATATCCCCCTCCCCCTCCTCAAGGCGAGCTGCAAATTTATGCCTCGATATTTTATTAAAACTTGAGACATAACTCTTTCCGGGAGGAAATATCTCTGCGAATTGGAAAGTAAAACAGGTAAGATTTATTCCGACACACACATCCCTAATAAATGGAAGAAAACGCTGTGTGTCTGTTCGCCTGTGTGTTTGTGTGTGTGCGTGCGTGTTTCTCTCTTTCTCCCCTTCCCAAAAATTTTGTCATGTCCCCACGATGGAAAACAAATTTCAGAATAGAATAGAATAGAATAGAATAGAATAGAATAGAATAGTGAATAAAGAAAAAATAGAATAGAATAGAATAGAATTACAGAATAGAATAGAATAGAATAGAATAGAATAGTGAATAAAGAAAGAATAGAATAGGATAGAATAGAATAAAATAGAATAGAGAATAAAGAAAGGAATAGAATAGAATAGAATAGAATAGAATAGAATAGAATAGAATAGAATAGAATAGAGAATAAAGAAAGAATAGAATAGAATAGAATAGAATAGAATAGAATAGAATAGAGAATAAAGAAAGAATAGAATAGAATTACAGAATAGAATAGAATAGAATAGAATAGAATAGAATAGAATAGAATAGAATAGAATAGAATAGAATAGAATAGAATAGTGAATAAAGAAAGAATAGGATAGGATAGAATAGAATAAAATAGAATAGAGAATAAAGAAAGAATAGAATAGAATAGAATAGAATAGAATAGAATAGAATAGAATAGAATAGAATAGAATAGAATAGAATAGAATAGAATAGTAGAATTACAGAATGGAATGGAATGGAATGGAATGGAATGGAATGGAATGGAATGGAATAGAATAGAATAGAATAGAGAATAAAGAAAGAATAGAATAGAATAGAATAGAATAGAATAGAGAATAAAGAAAGAATAGAATTACAGAATAGAATAGAATAGAATAGAATAGAATAGAATAGAATAGAATAGAATAGAATAGAATAGAATTACAGAATAGGATAGGATAGGATAGGATAGAATAGAATAGAATAGAATAGAATAGAATAGAATAGAATAGAATAGAATAGAATAGAGAATAAAGAAAGAATAGAATAGAATAGAATAGAATAGAGAATAAAGAAAGAATAGAATAGAATAGAATTACAGAATAGAATAGAATAGAATTACAGAATAGAATAGAATAGAATAGAATAGAATAGAATAGAATAGAATAATAGAATAGAATAGAATAGAATAGAATAGAATAGAATAGAATAGAATAGAATAGAATTACAGAATAGAATAGAATAGAATAGAATAGAATAGAATAGAATAGAATAGAATAGAATAGAATAGAATTACAGAATAGAATAGGATAGAATAGAATAGAACAGAATAGAATTACAGAATAGAATAGAATAGAAGTACAGAATGGAATAGAATGGAATAGAATAGAATAGAATAGAATAGAATAGAATAGAATAGAATAGAATAGAATAGTGAATAAAGAAAGAATAGAACAGAATAGAATTACAGAATAGAATAGAATAGAATAGAAGCGAGGCACAGTTGTTAAGTGAGTTTTGCCTCATTTTACGACTTTTCTTGCCACAGTTGTAAAGAGAATCAGATGGAGCTCTCGCGGCAATCAGGAGGCTGTGAGTTTCAGTTTCAGATTCAGATTAACAGAGTTGGAAGGGACCTTGCAGGTCATCTAGTCCAACCCCCTGCCCAAGCAGGAGACCCTACATCTGCCTCTACCTAGGTTCGAACTCACAACCTCCTGATTCTGAGGCAGGAGCTCCACCTCTAATCCTAGGTAGAGACAGATATTTCTCTCTCTGGGCACAATGAGAAAATTTCTGCTGAATGAAACTCCGCATTGGCGACAGCATCCGGCGAGTAAACACTCAACTCCATTCAGTCGCCCAGACTCCACCCCGCAAGGGATTATGGGGTCGTTAAAAGCAAGAAAGAAAAAGTTGTAAAGAGAATCACTGCCGTTGTTAAGCTAGTGAGACGGTTATTAAGTGAATCCAGCTTCCCCCTTGACTTTGCTTATCAGAAGGTCACAGAAGGGGATCATGTGACTCCGGGACACTGGAACCGTCATAAATGTGAGTCAATTCTCCAGCATCTAAATGTAAATCACGTGGCCGTGGGGATACGGCAACGGTCATAAGTGTGCAAAATGGTCCTAAGTCACTTTTTTCGGCGCCGTTGTAATTTCGAACGGTCACTAAGTGAACAGTCATAAGTCGAGGACTACCGTGTACTGTGATTTAAAATAAATAAATACTCTAGATGTATTCTGGGATCCTTTGTAGGGGCACCTGATCATTCCAGGAAGTGCTGCAGATTTAAAGAGAGCCTTGACATTTTTTCTGTGAATCCATTTACATATGAATGAAGTTTGGAGGCTGTTTAGACTTTGTGAACAAACACGGCAAAAAATCACTTATTTAAATGCAAATGTGCAGCAAAAATGCATTTACCAATTTATTTATTTTTTTAAGGCGGATACGCTTTCTTTTTTATTTTTTTAAAATAATTTTTATTGCAATTTTCCAAGTTAAAAACAAAACAACATACAAAACAAACATACAAATCACATATACATAAAATATGATTCCACTAATACAGCTTTACGTCTTCGGGCTTGTCTTCCCAATTCTACATTTTCCTAGTTATGGCTATTGTTTTATACCTAAACATTTTTTATCTTTATCTATTCATTATGTGCACTATTACCTATTATCCAATCATTTTATACTCTTATATACATTATAACTGGCAACATTACATTGCTAACCAGAGCATACAAAACATTTGTTAGACCAATTCTGGAATACAGCTCACCTGTCTGGAACCTGCACTGCATATCAGACATAAATACAATCCAGAGAGTCCAGAAATATTTCACTAGAAGAGTCCTTCACTCCTCCGCTCACAATAAAATACCTTATTCCACCAGACTTGAAATACTGGGATTAGACAATTTACAACTACGTCTCCTCCGATCTGATCTAAATGTAGTTCATAAAATCATATACCAAAATGCCCTTCCTGTTAATGACTACTTCAGCTTCAACCGCAACAATACACGAGCACGTAATAGATTCAAACTCAATATAAACCGCTCCAAACTCGACTGCAGAAAATACGACTTCAGCAACAGAGTGATCAATGCCTGGAATGCACTACCTGACTCTGTGGTTTCTTCCCCAAACCCCAAAAACTTTAACCTTAGACTGTCTACAGTCGATCTCTCCTCGTTTCTAAGAGGTCTGTAAGGGGCGTGCATAAGCGCACACTGTGCCTACCGTCCCTGTCCTACTGTCCTATTGTTCTCTTTTATCGTTACTTTTTACTTATGTTTATACAAACTACTACTATCCTATACATGTTTGACAAATAAATAAATAAAAATAAAATAAAAATACATTATATACATTATCTTACAACCATTAAGATTTAAGGTTACATCTGTCACGTTTTTTCTTTCTTATCACATTTCTTTCTTATCCTAATTCACACATGAATTTTACTTTTCTTTTCGAGCCAGTCGTACCATCTATCCCAAACTTTATAATAACTTTATAGTACCCTGTTTCCTCTCTCTCTCTCTCTCTCTCTCTGTTCCATAGTTAGTTTGCTCATTTCTGCGCATTCTAGCACCTTTTTTTACAATCATAGCATTCGAGGGATTCTTTTTTAAAAAAAAAATTTAAATTATTTTTCTTCATTAAACATCTTAATATTTTAATACAGATCTACACCCGTTTTTACAACATTGTTATTTCTCGTTTATGCACAATAAATCATAAATTTACAGTCTCTCCTATCTTCATTTTCTTCTCACGTTGTCACACAGTCTTTCCTCTTTTTTTTAGTCCAATTGTACCATCTAGTCAGGGGGGGTTTCCTAAATTTTTTACTACCACTCTGTGGGCATGGCTTAATTTTGTGGGTGTGGCTTAATTGTGTGGGCGTTGCTTGGTTTTGTGGGCGTGGTTTGATGTCATGTGACTGGGTGGGAGTGGCTTGACGGTCATGTGACTGGGCGGGCATGGCTTCATGGTCATGTGACTGGGCGGGTGTGGCTAAGTGGTCACGATCCTAGTTCCCCCTACGAGGATTCCTGCATCCGGACCTTTTACAATCCCCCAAAGGATTAAAAGAAACCAGATTCCATACAGCTCTGAACCCTTAAGGCAAACCAAATACAAGTAGTCCTCGCTTAATGGCCGATTGCTTAGCAAGTGTTCAAATTTATGACTGAGCTCCTCAGAGCTACTTGACCTGTTTTTTGAGTTTTGACAGCCTTATGCATGCACACATGTACGCATGCGCGCACACATACACATTTATGACCAGTTACAACATCCGTGATGTCACCAGCCGATCGCTACCGGTGCTATAGAGTGGACCGCACCGGTAGGAACCCACCACTGCATCTAGTCCATGTTTCGTAGTATTCTGAGTTGCATTGTCCTTTGAGTTGAATAGTCAGCATGTCCATTTCAGCACATCTATATATTTTGTCCATTAGTACGTTTTCTGGTGGGGTTTGATTATCTTTCCAATATTGTGTGCATGTTATTCTTGCCGCAGTTGTAATATGTAGTATTATTTATTTATTTATTTATTTATTGGTATTTCTTATATGCCACCCAACTCCCGAAGGACTCCGGGCGGCGTACAACAGTAAAAATACAAGAAACCAATATAAGTATTTAAAACAAATATAAAAATTAAAAAACCATAATCTTAAAAACATTTAATCAATTCGACTTCATACATACTTGGGGGTGAGCTCAGATGGATTACGCTCCACCCCCTGCCTGCAGGAAAAGCCATGTCTTAACAGCTTTCCGGAAGGCCAGTAGGGTGGGGATAGTTCGGGTCTCTGGGGGAAGTTGGTTCCAGAGCACGGGGCCTGCCACAGAGAAGGCTCTCCCCCTTGGGCCCGCCAGCCAGCATTGCTTAGCCGACGGGACCTGGAGGAGGCCAACTCTGTGGGCCCTAACCGGTCGAAGGGAAGTGTGAGGCAGAATGCGGTCCCGGAGATAACCTGGTCCTAAGCCATGAAGGGCTTTAAAGATGGTGATCAACACCTTGAATTGGACCCGGAGACCGATGGGCAACCAGTGCAGCTGGCGGAGTACAGGTGTCACGTGGGTGTACCTTGGCACACCCACCACAGCACGCGCAGCCGCATTTTGCACCAGCTGAAGTCTCCGGATACTCTTCAAGGGTAGCCCCATGTAGAACGCGTTGCAGTAGTCCAGGCGCGAGGTGACAAGGGCATGAGTGACCGTGAGTAGAGCCTCCTTCTCCAAGTATGGCCGCAACTGGTGCACCAGGCGAACCTGTGCAAAGGCCCCCCTAGCCACAGCGGAGAGATGGTGATCCAATTTTAGCTGTGGATCTAGGAGGACCCCCAAGTTGCGAGCCTGATCCGAGGGGGTCAGTTTCGCTCCCTCGAACGTCAAGGAGGGACAATTGTCATGGTCCTTAGGAGGCAATATCCAAAACCACTCAGTCTTGTCGGGATTAAGTCTGAGTCTGTTCCTCCCCATCCAAATCCTAACGTCGTCCAGGCACCGGCACATTACATCAACTGCCTCTCTGAAATCAGACGGGGTGGTGATGTACAGCTGGGTGTCGTCAGCGTACTGGTGGAAACGCACCCCATGCCTGCGGATGATCTCACCCAGTGGTTTCATGTAAATGTTAAACAGGATGGGCGAGGGAACCGACCCCTGAGGCACCCCACATGATAGGGGCCTAGGGGACGATCTCTGCCCTCCTGTTAACACCGACTGCATCCTGTCGGTGAGATAAGAGGAGAACCACCGTAAAACAGTGCCTCCCACCCCCAACTCACCGAGACGATGCAGAAGGATACCATGGTCGATGGTATCGAACGCCGCTGAGAGGTCAAGTAGCACCAGGATGGAGGAATTACCCCCATCCTGGGCCCGCCAGAGATCATCCATCAGAGCGACCAAGGCAGTTTCTGTACGGTAGCCGCGCCTGAAACCCGATTGATAAGGATCTAGATGATCTGTTTCATCCAGAAGTTGCAGAAGCTGAGTAACCACCACCTTCTCCACAACTTTCCCCAGAAAGGGCAAGTTGGAGACAGGACGATAGTTCTTCAAATCAGCTGGATCCAGGGAAGGCTTCTTCAGGAGGGGTCTCACCACCGCAGCTTTTAACGACTGCGGTACGGATCCCTCCCTCAAAGAAGCGGTGACCACCGCCTGGATCCAGCCGCATGCCACCTCTCTGCTGGCCGAGACCAACCAGGAGGGACACGGGTCCAATAAACAGATGGAGGCCCCCATCGCCCCCACAGCCCTGTCCACATCCTCAGGAGAAACAGGCCCAAACTCTTCCCATAATGGTGGACTAAGACTTGCCCCTGTCAACTCTATGGACTCTGCCCAGCTAGAGTCCAGGTTTGACCGAATCTGAGCGACTTTATCCGACAGAAACTCAGCGAATTCCTTAGCTCTGCCTTGTAAGTGTTCCTCGCTCCCCCCTTTAGCAAGGAGGGAGCGAGTCACCCTAAACAAGGCGGCTGGGCGAGAATCTGCGGACGCAATAAGAGCGGAAAAATAAGATCGTTTTGCCGCCCTTATCGCCACTAAATAAGATCTGATGTAAATTCTTAATAGTGTTTGGTCAGGCTCGGTTTTACTGGCTCTCCAGCGGCGCTCTAGACGTCTCTTCTGGCGTTTCATCTCCCGGAGCTCCTCGGTAAACCAGGGAGCTTTCCGGGATCCACTGCCACGGAGAGGTCGCTTAGGCGCAATTCGGTCTAACGCCCCTGATGCTGCGGTGTTCCAAGCAGCCATCAGGGAGTCAGCCGAGTTGTGTACCAGGGTTTCAGGTATTTCCCCAAGCTCCCTCTGGAATCCTTCCGGTTCCATTAGGCGCCTGGGGCGGAACCACCTAGTCGGTCCCGCCTCCCTGCGGGGGAGGAGTGGGGCTGCGAAATCCAACCTCAGTAGGAAATGATCTGACCATGACAGTGGGGTGATGACTATGTCCCTGATCTTCAGATCATCTCTCCACTGCCCCGAAAGAAACACTAAGTCGAGCGTGTGACCACCCTCATGAGTCGGACCCTGGATTACTTGGGTCAGGTCCATGGTTGTCATGGAATCCATGAACTCCTGAGCCACCCCAGAGGTTTCGCCAGCCGATGGCAAGTTGAAGTCCCCCAGGACCATAAGCCTAGGGAACTCAACTGCCAAGCCGGCTACTGCCTCAAGTAGCTCAGGCAGGGCCTTACTAACGCAGCTGGGAGGCAGGTACGTTAAGAAAAGGCCCACCTGTACCCCTAAGTCCAACTTCAAAAGGAGCGTCTCACACCCAACAATCTCCGGGGCAGGGATCCTACGAGGATGCAGATTTCCGCGCGTTATAATTGCCACTCCTCCCCCCCTTCCCTGGGGTCGAGAATGATGCTGCACCGAGAAACCGGCTGGGCATATCTCAGAGAGGGCTACTCCCCCCTCTTGCCCTAGCCAGGTCTCGGTAACACACACCAGGTCTGCCCCCTCCTCTGTGATTAAATCACGTATCAGGGGGGCTTTGTTGGTAATTGACCTGGCGTTAAGCAGCAGCATCCTGAGCCCAGGGCCCTGAGAACCCTGGTTGCCAGGTATCCGGGTTGAGCAAGATGGAACCGGATCAGAGGGGCCGGAACAAGGGATCGCTTGTAGACAGCAAGGTCTTATTCCCCGAGAGCGGCCCTCCCCTCTGCTCCCGCCATATATACTTAATATACAATATTAAGTATTGTATGTCTTTTGGATGTTGTTTTTTCATTATCCCCAGCAAGAAAAATTATGGGGTGTATTCCATTGTTCTCTCTGTAATTTCTTGCAACCAACCAAGCATGCACTTTTTTCCAATAGCCCTTTGCTTCGGGACACAACCACCACGCATGAAAGAAAGTACCTACGTCTTTTTTACATTTCCAGCAAGCCGAATTCATTTTTGGGTATATTTTGGCCAATCTTGATGGAGCTAAATGCCATCTATAAAACATTTTATAATAATTCTCTTTATATGCTGTTGATTTTGTTAAAAATCTTAGACCACTGCTACACAACACTAAAAGATGCTTATCGTTCCTTACCACGAGCAGCTGTGGGCCACTCTGATCATTGCATGATTCACCTTGTACCTGCTTACAGACAAAGATTTAAAGCCACAAAACCAACAATTAAATCAGTGAGGACTTGGACTGAAGAGGCAAAGTTAAAGCTACAGGCTTGCTTTGACTGCACAGACTGGAATATTTTTGAAGATACCTCTGCAGACCTGAATGAACTCACAGATACTGTAACATCATATGTCAGCTTCTGTGAAGACCTATGTGTTCCGACCAGGAACTTGCGAATATACAGTAACAATAAACCTTGGTTCACAGCTAAACTTAAGCAGTTACGTCGTTCCAAAGAGGAAGCCTACAGAAAAGGTGATAGAATGCTGTACAATCAGGCCAGAAATGTATTAACAAGGGAGATCAGAGCAGCAAAAAGAAACTACTCTGAAAAGCTAAGGAACCAGTTCTCAACAAATGAACCAGCAAACATGTGGAAAACTCTTAAAAACATCACCGGCTACA
Source organism: Diadophis punctatus similis (assembly GCA_023053685.1). Classification (NCBI taxonomy): domain Eukaryota; kingdom Metazoa; phylum Chordata; class Lepidosauria; order Squamata; family Dipsadidae; genus Diadophis; species Diadophis punctatus. The sequence continues at coordinate 928,934 of JALIGW010000081.1, forward strand.
GCAAACCACCTTCCCAAGCTGAAGGAAATCAGCAACTGGCAGATGACCTGAATGTGTTCTACTGCAGGTTTGAAAGGAAACTACAGCCACCTATCTCCACAACCTCCCTCCCAGACACACCAACAACAGCCAAACCTCCTACAACTGAACCCATCCCATTGGGTTCACAACCCCTGGTGATCACAGAAAAGGAATCTATTTCACAGACAGAAGCCGGGAAAAGCACCAGGTCCAGACAAGATAACTCCTTCTTGCTTAAAATTCTGTGCTGACCAGTTGGCCCCCATCTTCACCCAAATCTTCAACAAATCACTAGAGATATGCCATGTTCCTTCTTGCTTCAAACGCTCCACTATCATCCCAGTGCCGAAGAAGCCCTCCATCAAGGAACTGAATGACTACAGACCAGTTGCTCTAACATCTGTAGTTATGAAAACCTTTGAAAGGCTAGTGATGTCCCACTTGAAAACCATCACGGATCCACTGTTAGACCCCCTGCAATTTGCATACCGAGCAAATAGATCGACAGATGATGCTGTTAATATGGCTCTGCACTACATCCTACAACATCTTGAATCTCCAAATACCTATGCAAGGGTCCTCTTTGTAGACTTTAGTTCAGCATTCAACACCATCATACCGGACATTCTTCTAACTAAACTAAATCAGCTAGCGGTACCTGAACACACTTGTAAGTGGATCACAAGCTTCCTAACAGAAAGGAAGCAGCAGGTGAAGCTAGGCAAAATCACATCAGATACCTGTACAATTAGCACAGGGCCCCCCCAAGGCTGTGTACTCTCACCACTTCTCTTCTCTCTCTATACCAATGACTGCATCTCAAACGATCCATCTGTTAAACTACTGAAGTTTGCAGATGATACAACAGTGATTGGCCTCATTCGAGACAACGATGAAACCGCATACAGACAGGAGGTTGAACAACTAGCCTCATGGTGCGACCGGAACAATCTGGAACTGAACACATTCAAAACCGTAGAAATGGTGGTAGACTTTAGGAGAAACCCTCCCATCCTACCACCTCTTACAATACTAGACAACACAGTATCAACAGTAGAGACCTTCAAATTTCTAGGTTCCATCATATCTCAGGACCTAAAATGGTCATCTAACATCAAAAACGTCATCAAAAAAGCACAAAAAAGAATGTTCTTTCTGCGCCAACTCAGGAAGCTCAAACTTCCCAAGGAGCTACTGATCCAGTTCTACAGAGGAATCCTTGAGTCTGTCATCTGCACCTCTAAAACTGTCTGGTTCGGTTCTGCAACCCAACAAGACAGACACAGACTTCAGAGGATAATCAGAACTGCAGAAAAAACAATTGCTGCCAACCTGCCTTCCATTGAGGACCTGTATACTGCACGAGTCAAAAAGAGGGCCGTGAAAATATTTACTGACCCCTCGCATCCTGGACATAAATTGTTTCAACTCCTACCCTCAAAACGTCGCTATAGAGCACTGCACACCAAGACAACTAGACACAAGAACAGTTTTTTCCCGAACGCCATCACTCTGCTAAACAAATAATTCCCTCACCACTGTTAAACTATTCACTAAGGCTGCATTACTATTACTATTAGTTTTTCTCATGGCTCCTATCACTCATCTCCTCCCACTTATGACTGTATGACTGTAACTTGTTGCTTGTATCCTTACGATTTATTTTCATATTGATTGTTTCCTGATTACTTACTTGAACCCTATGACAACCATTCTTGACAAATGTATCTTTTCTTTTATGTACACTGAGAGCATATGCACCAAAGACAAATTCCTTGTGTGTCCAATCACACTTGGCCAATAAAGAATTCTATTCTATTCTATTCTATTCTAATTTACAGTTTATATTCCATGTTCTCTCCCAATCAGCCACATATATGCTGTGGCTTACATATCTGGAATGCATAAAAAATATCTAGTGTTCGAGGGATTCTTGTCTTTTTTCCAATTCTCTGCAAATATAATTCGGGAGGATACGCTTTCAATGGGGATCGAAAGATCGTTTAAAAGCCACGTTTGATCTGGCTCGTAGCACCAAGGCAAGAGATCAAATGGATGCAAAAGGGGAAAGAGAACATCTTTTATTTACGGATAGCGCAGCCCTGGAGAGCACCTGCTAATTAGAATTTTCTACAAAACTGAATAGCGAACGGGCCCAGTCCTTGTTATACGGTATAGGAACAGAGGTTGAATTCTGCCAGTTCGGACCGGTTCAGAGCCCGCCTCGGCTCTATAGCCATTCTATTTCTGCATGTTTTGAAGCAAAGAGCAAGCGCGGAAGGTCGCACACGTGCTCACATTTGCGAACCGGTAGGTAAGGTAAGTGAATACCACCGGGGTGGGCTGCTGGGAGATTCGCAGGGGTTCGGGAGAACCTCTAGCTAAGATTCTGGGCAGTTCGGAGAGCCCCCAAATCCCACTGCTGGGATTTTTTTTATTTTTCTGTCCTTGTAAAGCAGCGGTTCCCAACCTTCCTAATGCTGCGACCCGCGCCCTGTCCCCACGCCCCCACCGTGCCCCACCCCGCCACTGCCATTTGGGTTCTTTTACCCTCTGCGCATGCGCAAAGTGTCCTGCGCATGTGCAGAGGGTAAAAGAACCCAAATGGCAGCATCCAGGCAAAGTCTCCAGATCTGGGCGAGGTCTCCGCTCACTTCGTGTGTTGCCTCTGGGAGCTTTTCGAGCCCGGTTGCAAAAGGCGTGCGCTACTTCGGCGGGGCCGGGACAGGTGGCTGCCCGTAGAGAGCCACCCCTTCGCAGAGTCTCTCCCGTCTACCTGTAGCGTTCAGGGCAAAGGGGATGGCTCTCTCCGGGCAGCCGCCTGTCCCAGCCCCGCCGAAGTCGTGCGCGCCTTTCGCGACGGGGCTCAAAAAGCTCCCAGAGGATCTGGAGACTTCGCTTGGACGCCGCCATTTGGGTTCTTTTACCCTCTGCGCATGCACAGAATGCCTTGCGCATGCGCAGAGGGTAAAATGACCCAAATGGCGGCAGCAGGGTGGGTCACGGGGGCAGGGCGCGGGTTGTGGGGCGCAATATGGCCAGGCTTGTGGCAGTGGGGGGGGAGCTGAGGATGCCGGGGCGACCCCTGGGAAATGGTGGTTCGACCCCCAAAGGGGTCGCAACCCCCAGGTTGGGAACCGCTGTTGTAAAGGATTGATCTTTGGCAAGGAAAACAGCCTCTTTCTGGCTTCGATCAAGATATTAATCTATCTGATTCAGGTCCAAAAGCCCTCTGCCAAATAAGCCAATTTGTAAAATAAAATTTTATTGTAAGCTGCCCAGAGACACTTAGGTGAGATGGATGGTGTGGAAATAAGATGAACGGACGAACAAATGAATGAAAGAAAGAAAATGGGATTAAGGATTTGGCAAGCCAAGACATCCGACTCGGGAGTCTCATGTGAGTTACCTTTTCTCAAGCCCCTCCCCCTTTCTTCCTGACCCCCCCCCGAGCCCCTCCCTCCGCCCCATGCACCCATCATGCAAATCAAGATTGGACTAGATGACCTTCAAGGTCCCTTCCAACTCTATTATTCTGTTATAAGCTGGCAAGGGGTACCTTTTCCTAAAGCAATGAAAGATATAGTTGGTAGCCCTCAACTTACAACCATAATTGAGCCCAAAATTTCCATCACAAAGCGAGACAGTTGTTAACTGAATTTGGCTCCATTTTACGACCTTTCTTGTCATCGTTGTTAAGTGAATCACTGCAGTTGTTAAATTAATTCCACGGTTGTTAAGTGAATCCGGCTCCCCCATTGACTTTGCTGGTCAGGAGGTCGCCAAAGAAGATCACGTGACCCTTGTCATAAATACGAGTAAGTTGCCACGCGTGACCATGGGCGTAAGTGTGAAAAATGATCCTAAGTCAGTTTTTTCAGTGCTGTGGTAATTTTGGTCACTAAACGAACTGTTGTAAGTCAAGGACTATCTGTTCCTCTCTTGCCTTCCCTTGCTCTTCTTCTTCCAAAATTCTTCCTCCCACTAGGAATCCATCTTCTCCCCTTCAAAACATTTTGGATCAGATGAAAATTCATTAGCCCAAGACTTTTAAATTTTAGGAACCAATTTCTCTAGGCCGGGGTCTCCAAAATGGCTACTTTGAGACTTGTGGACTTTAATTCCCAGAATTCCCCAGCAAGCCAGCCATGCACAGCCTAGAGCAGGGGTCAGCAACCTGCGGCTCTGGAGCCGCATGTGGCTCTTTCATCCCTCTGCTGCGGCTCCCTGTCACTCAAATGTGCAATTTATTAAGCTTTTCAACCCCTGGTAGGCCAACCATGGATAAATCTAAGCAAAGAAAAGTTTCAGAAGAAAACAGAATCTTTAATTCAACTATAAATGCTAGTTTTGTGGCCGCTCAGGAAATAGTCAGGAATGGGAAGAGTTTTGTGGCTCCCGGTGTTTTCTTTTCTGTGGGAAATGGGTCCAAATGGCTGTCTGAGTGTTTAAGGTTGCTGACCCCTGGCTTAGAGAAAGGGATTCGGCCAACTTGGCAACTTTAAGGCTTGTGGACTTCAACTCCCAGAATTCCCCAGCCATGGCTGGCTGGGGAATTCTGGGAGTTGAAGTCCACAAGTCTCAAAGTTGCCAAGTTGGGAGTCTCCTGCTCTGTGAGATGGCAAATTTTGATTGGTACTTACCATTTCTTTTTCTCTGTCCCCGTGACCATCACAAAAAAAGGGGGGTTGTTTTGCATTCCATTTGGCTCCAAGATGTTTTTTTTAAGACAAATCGCCCTCCATGTCTGTTAAGGGTGAGAATAAATCTCATAGAGGCGATTTAGATCTTTTCTTGGAATGCAGACAGTTAGAAATAAAGCCGAGATTAAAAGTCTAATAGAAAATATTTATTTCGGTACAAAAACAATAAATCTTGAATAATTACATTTTTGCTAAGAAAATGCGACCATCCCGGTCAAGAGCCAAGTCAAGGAGAATAATGGTGGTTTAGGAATGCGCACATGCGTACAACTCATATCACGTGTTCTGCCTGTTTTGGAATGTACCATAATATTAGGATAGGGGTGCATCACCCTGCATAGACATACAACTGACAATATTCACTACGTGACAATGTCAGACAGAACTGGACAAGACTGGAAGTTTTTCGTAATCCGGGATCTTAGAAGAAACCAGCAATGTATATAAAAAAATCAATTTTTGCTCCTAGTCCTTGATGGCTTTGTATATATTTGACAAACAAGTTGTCCTCTGCAGAGCCAAAGGATTCTGCTTTATTCTCCAGGACTGCCCCCCATCCCAATTCTGTGGGTCCTGGGGTCCTCAAAGCTCTTTTTAGAAGCCGGGGTGCGGGTGGTGGGCGGGAATAGGACGCCATCATTTAAGCTTTAGCCCGGCTGAAATGGTTATATTTTCATCATTAACCAACCATTTAACCATAACACTCTTAAGGGTTGAACGAAGACTGGGACGCTCACATCGGTTCTTCTGTGGGAGATTTTCTGTGCCCCATTTCGAAGGGGAAACGGAAGAGGCTGGATTTGATGGGGCTGAAGGAGAAAACTAGAGAGGAGTCCGGCAGATGTGGTTAAGGTTGGAACAGTCAACAGCTTTGAATTCCTTGGACTTTCTCCATCCATTCATTCACCCACCCATCCATCCATCCATCCTTCACCCATTCATACTTCTACCCATCCTTTGTCTGTCCCTTCATCCATTCATCCCTCTAACTATCCTGTTCAGTATCCATTTTATCCATCCATCCATCCACCCACCCATCCTTCTTCTGTCCTTCATCCATCCAGCCATCCAGTGGTGAAATCCATATTTTTTTTACTACCGGTTCTGTGGGCGTGGCTTGGTGGGCGTGGCATGGCATGGCTTGGTGGGTGTGGTGTGGCTTGGTGGGCGTGCAGGGGAAGGATACTGCAAAATCTCCATTCCCACCCCACTCTGGGGCCAGCCAGAGGTGGTATTTGCCGGTTCTCCGAACTACTCAAAATTTCCGCTACCGGTTCTCCAAACTACTCAAAATTTCTGCTACCGGTTCTCCAGAACCTGTCAGAACCTGCTGGATTTCACCCCTGCATCCATCCATCCTGTTACAGTATCCATCTATCCCATCCATCCATCCCTTCCTCCACCCATCCTTCCATCCTTTCACCCCTCCCTTCTGTTCCTTCCTCCATCCATCACCCATCCACTCATCCATCCATCCCAAAATTAGATTTTGCTTGATTTATTTATGCGTTGTCTTCATTCTTCTCCGCTTCCATCTCAGGCACCTTCACTTTTGAAGCAGGAGGACCGTCTGGTGGACCTGGAGAACCTGTGGCTTGTCCCAGAGGTCTCCACCATAGAAAGGGTTCAAAGAAGCCAAAACAGAGTCCTCAGCCATGCGTCCCTTTTTCTGCACGCAACACAAAGCAAGTCCTGCAGCGATGGCCTGTTGATTTTTGGACAACCTCCCCTGTGGACATCCCTGAAGGCTCACCCAGAAATTGAGCCAGTCCCAATTTCAATAGCTGCTTAGAAGTTGGTCAAGAGGGAGATCCTTCAGACCCCACATAGGCATTAATTGGTGGTTGCCCTCTGTTAAGGGGTGGGTTCCAACTTACCTCGCTGCCGGTCCGTTTCCTTCCACGCCGCGTGGGCGCGTTGCATGGGCACATGCGTGCTTCATGCGTGTGCACATGCACAGTGCCAGGAAAAAAAAGCCAAAACCAAGATGGCGACCGCATGCATAGTGCCAGAAACCCGGCTTCTGCGCATGCTCAGAAGAAAAAAAAATCGGGAAAAAATTTACAATTTTTTTTTAAAAAGATGGCAGCGCCCACGGACCGGCAATGACCGAACCGGGTCGGTGATGTCATCGTGACACTGGTGATGTCATCGTGATGTCACCAGCAGGTCGCTACCGGTTCGGGTGAACCGGTCCGAACCGGTCCGAACCCACCCCTGCCTCTGTTATCTTTAATATCATCATCATCATCATCATCATCATCATCATCATCATCAATATCATTCTATTGTCATTATTACACCCCGATCTCCATCCGTTGGGTTACGGAGGAAGGCCAGGCCAATTTTAGATTTTAATTTAATTTAATAACGGCCCACGTAAGGCCTGGTGGGGTCAATGATGGGGCTTAATCTGTGGGGCACCTTTTCTGCGGGATGTTTTAGGGACACTAGAGTTGCCTCACTATTTTAACTGTATCTGCTTTGATGGGTGTTGGATTGGGTGTCTTTGAGTTGCCAGCGCGGACCGTTTAATTGAAATGCTCGTGAGGCTGCTAATTATTGCAAACCGCCGAGAGTCAGAGGATGGTGGTGGGTAGAAATATTATAAATAGAATCGATAAATAATAAGGAAAGTCTTCGGGATTGCCACCGTTCCTGATAGGTTTGGCAAAGGGAGTGAGAAGCAGGCAGGGAAGCAAGAAAGCAAGCCAAGAGAAGGGAGGGAGGGGAGGGGAGGGAGGGAGGGGGGTGGATGAGGAGGGGAGGGGAGAACAGGAAGGGAAGAGAAGGAGGGACAGAGGGAGATGGGGGACGGGGAGAGGAGAGGAGCAGAGAGGGGAAGAAGGAAGGAGGGAGGGGGAGAGGGGAGAGGAGGAGATGGAAGGGAAGGGAAGGGAAGAAGGGAGGGAGAGAGAAAGAGAGGAGGAAGGAGGGGGAGAGGGAGGAAGGAGAGGAAGGGAAGGAGGGAGGATGGGAAGGGAGGGGTGGAAGGAAGAAGGAAGGAAGGGGAATGGGAAGGAGGGTGGCAGAGAGGGAAGGAGGAGGATGGGAAGAGAGAGGAGCAGGGAGGGGAGGGAGGGGAGGGAGGGAGGGTGGAAAGATGGGAGGAGGAGGGGAGAGGAATAGAATAGAATGGAATAACAGAAGGGACCTTGGAGGTCTTCTAGTCCAACCCCCTGCTTAGGCAGGAGAACTTATACCATTTCAGACAAATGGTTGTTCAATCTCTTCTTAAAAACTTCCAGTGTTGGAGCATTCACAACTTCTGGAGGCAAGTTGTTCCACTGATTAATTGTTCTAACTGTCAGGAAATTTATCCTTAGTTCTAAGTTGCTTCTCTCCTTGATTAGGAGAAGAAGGAGGAGATGGAAGGAAGGAAAAAAGGGAGAGAGGGAGGGAGGGAGGGAGGGAGGGAGGAGGACAGGAGGAGAGGGTAGGAAGAAAAAAAGAAAGGGAGGGAGGAGGAAGAGGGACGAGGGGAGGGAGGGAGAAGAGGAGAGGAGAGAAATGAGGAAGGAAGGAAGGAGGAAGGAAGGATGAAAGAGAGTGAGAGAGAGAAAGAAGCGAGAAATGAGGAAGGAAGGAAGGAAGGAAGGAGGGAGGGAGGGAGGGAGGGAGGGAAGGAAGGAAGGAAGAGAGTGAAAGAGAGAAAGAGGAGAGAAATGAGGAAGGAAGGAAGGAAGGAAGGAAAGAAGGAAGGAAGGAAGGAAGGAAGATGATGGAGCTATAGAGTCTCCTGTTGAGCAAGGAGTTGGACTAGAAGACCTCCAGGCTCCCTTCCAACTCTGCTATTCTCTTATTTCTGCCGCTAAGCGAGACATTTGTTAAGTGAGCTTCCCCCCCATTTTACGACCTTTCTTGCCACCGCGGCCAAGTGAATCCCTGCAGCTGTTAAGTGAGGAGCACGGTTGCTGAGTGAATCCCTCTTCCTTGTTGACTTTGCTTGTCAGAAGGTCGCAAAAGGGGATCATGTGACCCCCCCTCCCCCAGGACGCTGCAACCGTCATAAATATGGATCAATTGCCACGTGAAAAAATGGTCACTTTTTTCCAATGCCGTTGTAACTCTGAACGGTCACTAAATGAATTGTTGTCAGTCGAGGAGTATCCGTATGTGAAAACATCTAATACCCCCCCCCACACACACACACTGCCCGTGAAAACCCCGTCATCCTGCATCCATCGTTCTGACGCCTCTTTCCTTGGCGGAAAATAAAACTGATAGTTTGCCAGAAAGGAAGAAAGAGAGAAGACGAGAGGAGGAAAAAAGCAGCTTTTTAGCCCGGTAATATTTGGAGATTAGCATGAAGGAGCCGTTTCCCCTCTTGTCAAAATTGATTGACTTTCAATCCATCAAGAGCTGTCAGGTGGCGGCTGGTTTCTTTTTTTTTTATAGGTTAATCCGTTCGGAAGGAAACAGCTGGAGGCTGGCGGAAAGGACACCTCCAATTTTCCACGCGGGGAAGAGGGGGGACCAGTAGGGGAAGGTGGGCTCACCTCTGTGGTTCCCACCTGGGGCAGGTAAAGGCCAGTGACGCAGGTGGGGTTCCGCCTTGGCCTGCCATCCCCGGGAAGGCGCAACCGAGCTCGGCCACTTGTGTCGTCTCATCTGGGCGCGGCGGAGAAGTGATTTCCCCAGGGAGGAAGGCTGATGGAAGGCAGGAATGGAAGGGCCACACAGCACACACACACACACACACACACACACACAGAGAGAGAGAGAGAGAGAGAGAGAGAGAGAGAGAGAGAGAGAGAGAGAGAGAGAGAGAGAGAGAGAGAGAGAGAGAGTAAAGAAAGAAAGAAAGAAAGAAAGAAAGAAGGAAGAAAGAAAGAAAGAAGGAAAGAAAGAAGAAAGAAAGAAAGAAAGAAAGAAAGAAAGAAAGAAAGAAAGAAAGAAAGAAAGAAAGAAAGAAAGAAAGAAAGAAAGAAAGAAAGAAAGAAAGAAATAGAAAGAAAGAAAGAGACAGTGAAAGAGAGAGAAAGGAAGGAAGGAAGGAACAGAAAAAAAGAAAAAGTAAAAGAGAGACAGTGAAAGAGAAAGAAAGAAAAACAGTGAAAGAGAGAGAGAAAGAAAAAAGACAGTGAAAGAGAGAAAGAAAGAAAGAAAGAAAGAAAGAGAGAGAGTGAAAGAGAGAAAGAAAAAGTAAGAAAGAAAGAAATAGATAGAGGGAGTCCTCGATTTACGACCCCAACTGAGGCCAAAACTTCTCTTGTGAGACAGCTGTTCAGTGAATTTTGCCCCATTTTACAACCTTTCTGGCCACCGCTGTTAAGTGAATCCTTGCAGCTGTTAAGTTAGCAACACAGTTGTTAAGCGAATCTGGCTTCCCCTTGACTTTGCTTGTCAGAAAGCCTCAAAGGCAGAAATCACGTGACCCCGGGACACTCCCGACCATCATAAATACGAGACAGCTGTCAACGCTCTGAATTTTGATCACGTGAGCAAGGAGATGCCGCGACCGTCGTAAGTGTGAGAAACTGTCCTTTTTCCCACTCCCGTTGTAAAATAAACGAACGGGACCGCCATCGGATTGAGGACGATCAGACAGGCTCTGTACCTTAACCCAGCATGTTGACGCACTGTTGGAAACTGAGGAATGGAGTATCCGGCAAAAGGCTACATCCACCAGGAGGAACATGGCCGCCTCCTAAGTTGTTCCCCTTCGTTGGGTTTACACACCCCGTTTGGCGGGAATGACAAGTTTTTCAGCCGAGAAGAGGGAAGCCGAAGGTACCGGCAATCCTAAACTACAGCCGTTCGTTTAGTGACCATTCGAAGTGACAACAACATTGGAAAAACAGAATTACGACCGGCCTTCCTACTCACAGTTGCCACAACATCCCCACAATGCCTTGGTCGAAAGTGTGCACTGACACCACTTTGCGATGGGGACAAACTACATCTATAGCTCGGGTGGAGGATGAGGGTGGGAGGTTCGTTCTCGGAAATGTGGGGACTTGATTGTGGTCGTAAGTCGAGGACTACCTGTAATTCGCTTAATGGCTGCACGGATTCGCTTAAGAACCACGACAAAAAAAAGGCCGTATATTAAGAAATGCTTTATTGCGTGTCTGGAAAAAACACCAATCTAAACTAAATGATAAGTTACCCTTATGGACAGTACCCAGACACACGATAGAAAATATAAATATGGAACAAAAAGTTAATAAAATTACATATAAAGAACTTCTTTCTGAAGAGGGAAATTTATTTCAATTAAAATCGTTTGAGACATTAAGAGAAGAAGGAATAATCAGAACATGGTTTCAATACATACAATTACAAGTTAGATGGAGAGACGATAAAAAAACTGGTATTCTGAAAAAAGAGGACAATTTGATTGTACAAATGAAAGATAAGGGCCCAATGCATATAAAGAGATTATATAATATTTTATTGGAATTAGATTCAGAAACAGAATTAGTTAAGGATTGTATGATAAAATGGGCTCAGAATATTGGTGAACCGATAATGATGGATACATGGGAAAAAATATGGGTCAGAAATGTTAAATTCACGCAGGCACAAAATTTGAGAGAAAATTTTTATAAAATGTTTTATAGATGGCATTTAGACCCAAAAAAGTTAGCTTATATGTATCCAAATTTAGATTCTAAATGTTGGAGATGTGAATGTGGGGATGCTACATATTTTCATATATGGTGGACTTGTAAAAAGATCAAGGCATTTTGGATAAAAATATGGTGGATTATACAAAATATTTTAAAGAAAAAGATCAAATTTACACCACAATTCTTTTTGTTGGGGATAATAACGGATTGTTCGGTTATAGAGACCAAGCTGGTTTTGAATTGTATATCTGCTGCCAGATTGTTGGTAGCACAATACTGGAAGAAAGAAGATATACCTACAATTGAAGAATGGACGTTGAAAATGATACATCTGGCCGAAATGGCCAAGATTTCGTCATATTTAAAGGACCACTCAAATGAAAGATATATATTGGAATGGAGTAGGTGGACTGAATATATTCAAAAAAAGTATCAGATCAAAATAATTTAAATAGTTTACTAATATTAGAAATTTGTGAAATGATATACTATATTTTCAAGCTTTTGGACTGTTAAAGAGTTAAGGATGAATGGGTATTTTTGAACTAATAACTTTTTTTTCTTTTATAGTAAGTTTTATGTTAGTTTTTTTTTAGATTTATACCTTGTGCTTCTCCTGGGAAGTCCAGGAGGGGGGAAGGGGGGGGAAGGGGGAGGGGGGAAGGGGGGAGGGGAGAAAAATGGGGGGAAAATGTTTGTACTTTGTACATTTAAAACTTTTCAATAAAAAAAAAATAAATTAAAAAAAAAAGGCCGTGAAACCAGGCACAAGAACCCGCCTTGTTTAACTGCAGAAATTATGGTCGGCGATAGAGCCCCCAATTTGAATTCCTGGCACTGAACCGGGGTTGGACTAAATGCCCTTGCGGGACCCTTCCCTCTCTAGGATTCTACACAGTGTAGAGTTTGTCTAGGCTAGAAATCGGACAAAAAAGAGTTGTGTTTTCTTTTGCTTTTATTTATTTCTTTTATTTATTCATTTGTTTTTGTCAAGTACGTATTGGTAATATACATAGATATAACATTGCTTATGTACATAAGATGGGTACTGATAAGAGGGAATATTAGGACAGGGACGGTAGGCACGCTGGTGCACTTATGCACGCCCCTTACTGACCTCTTAGGAACCGGGTGAGGTCAACAGTGGACAGTCTAAGGGTAAACTTTTGGGGGTTCGGTGACAAAACCACAGAGTCAGGTAGTGAGTTCCAGGCATTTACTGCTCTGTTGCTGAAGTCGTATTTTCTACAGTCAAGTTTGGAGCGGTTCACTTTGAGTTTGTATCTGTTGTGTGCTCGTGTATTGTTGTGGTTGAAACTGAAGTAGTCGTTGACAGGAAGGACGTTGTAGCGGATAATTTTATGAACTATGCTTAGGTTGTGCCGAAGGCGACGTAGTTCTAAGCTTTCTAAGCCCAGGATTTCGAGTCTGGTTGCGTAAGGTATTCTGTTGCGAGTAGAGGAGTGGAGGACTCTTCTTGTAAAGTATCTCTGGACACTTTCTAATGTATTTATGTCCGATATGCGGTGTGGGTTCCAGACAGATGAGCTGCATTCGAGGATTGGTCTGGCGAATGTTTTGTATGTTTAGGGGGGGAGAAAAAGCAGCCCTCACAGATCAGGACTTTGTTTTAAAGCAGACTGCCTTTTTTTGTCCCCCCCCCTTCCCCCCCAAAATAGAATTTAAATAAAAGCAACGTTTCCCACAAAAGAGAGGCCGTTGTTCCTTTAGAAAATGCCAGTTTGCTTGCCTTTTTTTCCATACGGGGCTAAACTCTGAGAGAGGCCCCCGGGTTGAGAATGGACGGGAGAACTCAGACAAAACTTCCCTTCTTCAAGCCTGGAGAAAGAATTCCATCTTTGCACACACAGAGACACGCACAAACACAAACAACACAAAGCCAGAGAGGTTTCTCTCTTCCCCCCTCCCTTCCCTTTAAGTCAGAAAAGAAAGTTGACGGATGGGAGACTCACCCCTTCCATCACAATCACAAAGATCCAGAATTGGGGTGTTTCCTTCCCTCGCTCCTTCCCTTCCTCCCTCTCTTCCCTCCCCCCTCTTTTTTTACACATTCTCTCCGTCACTTCAGACTTGGCGTGTGACATTCGTGGCGCAGTCCTTTTTGGAGTGCCTTTTTTGTGGTTGTTGAAATTCCCATGCCAGGTCATCTACGGGCCAAAAGTTGGGTGACCCCGAGCCTCGGTTGGCATCAAGCCGCTTGGAGAGGCTGCTGTGACAGTGGTGGGGAGAGGGAAACGGGACGGCATTGTGTGATCGGTGTGGGTGTCACTGGCACGCAGAAGTTTTCCAAAGAAAAGATGCACAACACAGTGTGTTTTGCTACTCCGGTTGTGCACAGGAAGGTGTTTTTTTGCTACTCCGATTCAGCACAGGGCAGTGTCTTTTGTTACTCTGAGCTGGAGGCTAAAACATACGATGAACGGTTGCAGGAACTGGGCATGGCTGGTCTAGTGAAGAGAAGGACCAGGGGAGACATCATAGCAGTCTTCCAATATTTGAGGGGCTGCCCCAGAGAGGAGGGGGGTCAAGCTATTTTCCAAAGCACCTGAAGGCCAGACAAGGAATAATGGATGGAAACTGATCAAGGAGAGATTCAACCTGGAAATAAAGAGAAATTTCCTGACAGTGAGAACAATCAACCCATGGAACAGAAGTCGCCTTCGGAAGTTGTGGGAATTTCATCACTGGAAGCTTTCAAGAAGAGGCTGGACTGACATCTGTCAGAAATGGTGTAGGGTCTCCTGCTTGGGCGGGGGGGTTGGACTAGATGACCTCCAAGGTCCCTTCCAACTCTGTTTATCTGTAAAAGTGTGTTTTGCTACTCAGTGCACAGGGAAGTGTTTTTGCCACACTGGGTGTAGACAGGAGAGTGTGTTTTACTACTCTAACAGAATGGAATGACAGAATAACAGAGTTGGAAGGGACCTTGGAGGTCTTCTAGCCCAACCCCTTGCTCAAACAGGAGATCCGATCCCATTTTGGACAAATGGTTGCTCAATCTCTTCTCAAAAACCTCCAGTTTAATGCTCGAAGTGTTGGAGCACCCACAACTTCTGGAGGTGAGTCGTTCCACTGATTAATTGTTCTCACTGTCAGGAAATTTATCCTTAATTCCAGGTTGATTCTCTCCTTGATGAGTTTCCATTCATTGTTTCTTGTCCTGCCTTCTGATGCGTTGGAGAAGAGGTTGACCCCCTCCTCTTTGGGGCGGCCCCTCAAATACTGGAACACTGCTATCATGTGTTCCAGTATGTTACCCTAGTCCTTCTTTTCATTAAACTAGAAACACCCAATTCCATCAACCCTTCTTAGCATGTTTTAGCCTCCAGCACCCTAGTCATCTTTGTTGCTCTTCTCTGCACTCTTTCTAGAGTCTCCGCATCTTTTTTACATCGTGGCGACCAAAACTGCTATCATGTGTTCCAGGATGCTTAGGACTGTCACCCTAGTCCTAGCATACTGTATTCCAGTTGTGGTCTTAGGATTGTGCACAGGGCAGTGTGTTTTGCTACTCTGATTATAGACAGGACAGTGCGTTTTACCTCTCTGATTGTGCACAGGGGATTATATTCTGCTACCTTGGGTGTGCAGAGGCAGTGTTCGGCAACCTGTGTGTGCATGGGATGGTGTGTTTTGTTACTCTCTGCGTGTTTGTATGTGTCACTGGAGCACAGAGGTTTTCAAAGGAAAAGATGCGCAAGGCAATCCAGTTTGCTATTACCACTTTATAATGCCTTGGTAAGGCCACACTTGGAATCCTGCATTCAGTTTTGGTCGCCACGATGTAAAAAAGATGTGGAGACTCTAGAAAGAGTGCAGAGAAGAGCAACAAAGAGGATTAGGGGACTGGAGGCTAAAACATATGAAGAACAGTTGCAGGAATTGGGTATGTCTAGATTAATGAAAAGGACTAGGGGAGACATGATAGCAGTGTTCCAATATCTCAGGGGCTGCCCCAAAGAAGAGGGAGTCAAACTATTCTCCAAAGCACCTGAGGGCAGGAGAAGAAGCAATGGGTGAAAACTAATCAAGGAGAGAAGCAACTTAGAACTAAGGAGAAATTTCCTGACAGTTAGAACAATCAATCAGTGGAACAACTTGCCTCCAGAAGTTGTGAATTCTCCAACACTGGAAGTTTTTAAGAAGATGTTGGATAACCATTTGTCTGAAGTGGTGTAGGGTTTCCTGCCTAAGCAAGGGGGTTGGACTAGAAGACCTCCAAGGTCCCTTCCAATTCTATTCTATTCTATTCTATTCTATTCTATTCTATTCTATTCTATTCTATTCTATTCTATTCTATTCTATTCTATTCTATTCTATTCTATTCTTCTCTCTCTCTCTCTCTCTCTCTCTCTCTCTCTCTCTCTCTCTCTCTCTCTCTCTCTCTCTCTCTCTCTCTGTGTGTGTGTGTGTGTGTGTGTGTGTGTGTGTGTGTGTGTGTGTGTGCATGTGTGTGCGTGCGTCTGTCTGTCTAAGGATGGATCTCCCTGATTTGCCTTCCCAAGGCAGTCTGGCCTAGGGAGTGCGGTTCACCTTCTGCAACACCAGAGTCAGCCGAACGAATGAATGAGATGGCAGAGCACAGAGGTGTCCGTAGAGAGTGTCATAACAGTCTGTCACAACTGTGTGATCAAAATCCTACACCTTCCTGGTGTTTGGTGTTGGGCCTTTCCCCTGAGACGCCAATCCGAAAACAGAAGGAAAATAATCACCAAGCCAAAGTTAAATATTAGCATTACTACTAATATTTAACTTTGAATTGACTATCATGTCAGGGTAATGATTTAAGAGCTGACCAGCTGCTACGATGATGTAATGCTAGGAACGAGTCAGCAAAGTTTTTTGGGCTGATATCACTTTAAGAGCCTGTAATAAGAAGAGGCGCTGTTGGGGCATATCCCTCTCTCCGTGTGTGCTTCCCTGCTGTAATTGCTGATTGCTGTTTGTTTGAGGTCTGACTAAAGTATGTGTATGTATATATTCTTTGTAGATAAAACCACTATTTACATACAAACCTCCATTTACTGTATTTGCTCCTGGGTTGTCTCACATAGTTACACTGTGGGTCCTCTGACATATAATTTTCTTTCTGTTTATTTATTAATTCTATCCTTCTTTTGATCAAATAATTATCCTCTTATTCTTTCCCCTCCCTCTTTTGGAGTCTGACCACCTTGTTAAATCACAACAAGGTTCATTTGGGGGGAATCCGGCAGATGATGTGAATTATTGGATCCAAACTGCAGTACCGCGCGTGATCACTAGATGGCGAGAAAAAGGCACTGAATCTCAAAATCTTTGTCGCCCTCTAATGGCCATCTTGATATTTCCAGCACAAAAAACTAATCCGAACAAAGGAACTGTTTTGTTATCTTGGGGGGAGATATCCAGGAGAGGGAAGCTGTCAAAAACGTCAAGATGGCCGCTGCAACGATGCGATTGAAGCCCCGTACACTTTTGTGACACTTGCAACAAGGGTTGGAGCTTTGATTACTCTGCTGTAGCTCCCATCTCAATTTTCCCGACTTACCTCTTTTAGTTACGCAGGAAATCTATAAATTGCTCTCACCGTTTTCATTTATGAACCACCTCTGATCCCATTTTCAAGCGAAGGGTAAGAATTTCAACCGGAGGCTTTCTGGTCAAAACAATTATTTTATAATGAGAAGAAATTTTTAGACCTCCTTTAACTCCCTAACTGAGTTGAGTTGACCTATCGACGAAGAACCTGTTTTGGAATGCCTCTGTTTTGGCTGCAATCATTTCTGCCCCAGATGTTTTCCAACATTTGATCGTCTTTTTATTTTAATTTTAACGCGCACCTTCCAATATGCAGCTAGGCTGCAATTGTGGCAGAACGAAAACCTGAAAATGTAAGATGATTGAGTCTGGCCTGCAGATGTCTGGATGGCCATTAGATGGCGGCAGAGCTAAGGTTTTGGGCATAGCTTTGCTGCCACCTAGAGGCCACCTAGATGATTGTAGGGCAGGGATGGCCCTTTATCGATTAGACTCGTTTTTGTGTTCCACTTCCTTCAGTTGCACAATTTTTTAAAAAAATAAATGAATTATAAAATTACCAGTAGGAAAAGAAAAACATGTTCCAGGCTGTATATTACTCAAGGAAGTCTGTCTATTTGTCTGTCTGTCTGTCTGTCTGTCTGTCTGTCTGTCTGTCTGTCTGTCTGTCTGTCTGTCTGTCTGTCTGTCTGTCTGTCTGTCTGTCATATCTATCTGTCTGTCTGTCTGTCTGTCTATCTATCTATCTATCTATCTATCTATCTATCTATCTATCTATCTATCTATCTATCTATCTATCTATCATCAATCTATCTATCTATCATCCGCCGATTCCCGCCCAGCCGCCCTGTTTAGGGTGACTCGCTCCCTCCTTGCTACGGGGGGCAGAGCTGAGGAATTTGTACAGTTTCTGGCGGATAAAGTCGCTCAGATTCGGACAGACCTGGACTTCGAGTGGGCAGTGCAGGCCGAGATGACATGGACAGGTCTTAGTCCTGTTGTATGGGACGAATTTGAGCCAGTTACTCCTGAGGATGTAGACAAGGCCATGGGAGCGATGAGCTCTTCCACTTTATTTATTTATTTTATTTATTTAAATGGATTTATATGCCGCCCAACTCCCAGGGGACTCTGGGCAGCTCACAACATGTCAATCCATTTTCCAATATAAAAAGACACAATTTAAAAGCTACACTTGTTTGTTGGACCCGTGTCCCTCTTGGCTGGTTTCGGCCAGCAGGGGGGTTTCACGTGGCTGGCTCCAGGTGTTGGTCAACACTTCTTTGAGAGAGGGATCCGTCCCGCAACCTTTGAAAGTTGCGGTGGTGAGGCCCCTCCTCAAGAAGCCTTCCCTGGACCCAACAGATTTAAAGAACTTTCATCCAGTCTCCAACCTACCCTTTGTGGGTAAGGTTGTAGAGAAAGTGGTGGCGCTCCAACTCCTACGGTTATTGGATGACACTGATTATCTAAATCCCTTTCAATCGGGTTTCAGGCCCGGCTACAGCATGGAAACTGCTTTGGTCACCCTGATGGATGATCTCTGGCGAGCCCGGGATGGAGGTTTTTCCTCCATCCTGGTGCTACTTGACCTCTCAGCGGCTTTCGATACCATTGACCATGGTATCCTTCTGCACCGTCTCGGCGAGTTGGGAGTGGGAGGCACCGTATTACGGAGGTTCTCCTCCTACCTCTCCGATAGGACGCAGTCGGTGCTGGCAGGAGGACAGAGATCGACTCCTAGGCCCCTTGTTTGTGGGGTTCCACAGGGCTCGGTTCTCTCACCTCTTTTGTTTAACATCTACATGAAACCGCTGGGTGAGATCATCCGCCAACACGGGGTGAGTTTTCATCAATATGCTGATGATACCCAGTTGTACATCTCCACCCTATCTCAATTCAGGGAAGCAGTGGATGTGATGTGCCGATGCCTGGACGATGTAAGGGTCTGGATGGGAGTGAATAGGCTCAAGCTCAACCCTGACAAGACTGAGTGGCTATGGTTTTGCCAAAGTTAGCTGGGCGGCGCGCGCATGGGCGCTGGAGCTGAGCTAGGGCAACTGCTCGTGTGCCCGCAGATATGGCTCTGCGTGCCACCTGTGGTACGCGTGCCATAGGTTCGCCATCACGGTTCTAGGGCATTAAGGGGAAAAAAATGGGGATCACTCAAGGAAGAGGGGGGACTGTTATCCCAGAATGCCCTGGTGTGGATGTCAGTCTCAGGGCATTGTGGGGAGGAAAAACATGTTGGCTTCCAAGAGCAACTGATACAATCTGTTCTTTTCACAACGCGCTGTACAGCAAAACGCAGCCGTACCTATGAAGGACATCCGGACATTATGATTTGCAAAGAATTATCCACGGATCGCTGCCGATGCAAATTAAAAATTTTAAACGGAGGAAAATAGAAGAGTTCAAAAATTGCAACAAGCCTATTGCTGCTCCATTAGCAACGTCTGCAGAAAGGGGTAAAGAAATGAGGATGATACAGGTAGGCCTTGACTTACGACAATTTGTTTAGTGACCGAAGTTACAACGGCCCTGAAAAAAGTGACTTATGAACGTTTTTCACACTTATAACCATTGCAACATCCCCAGATTCACCTAATCAAAATTCAGACTCTCGGCAATCGACTCTTATTTACGACGGTCGCAGTGTCCTGGGGTCACGTGATCCCCTTTTGCGACCTTCGGTCAAGCAAAGTCCATGGGGAAGCCAGATTCACTTAACGACCGTGTGACTAGCTTAACAACTGCAGTGATTCACTTAACAACTGTGCCAGGAAAGGTCATAAAACAGGGCATTCTTAACAGCTGTCTCACTTAGCAACAGAAATGCTGGGCTCAACGGCGATCATACGTCAAGGACTGCCTGTACCCACAGCCACGTGAGCAAAATCCTGCCCCTTTTTTTAATGTGTGGGTCAAAACGAGTCGAGTTTGTATCGCATGGCTGCCATCTTGACTTTTTTGACCATCGCAGGGGCATTCCGGACCCCAATATTTCTTCCTAATGAAATGACATTTCAACAGGCATCAAATGTAAGAGGAGAACAACAGTAAAAAAAAAACCTAGGAAATTCGTCCCCGGATATTACACATGAATTCAGCGTCTTCCCGTGGGAACAAGGAAGGGGAGATACGGTGTTTCTTCTAATTTATGAATATAATGAATCTCTCCGATTTGCGGGGATCATTTTCCTCCTTTGGAAAAGTGGAATCATAAAAAGACGACGGGCCAATCGCAAACATTTCTAGAAGTGTAATAAAGCCATACTCCTATTTAAGAGGTCCTTGGAGGATAAGAAGGATAAAGAGACGGGGGAACGAAGGATGGGCCGATAGTGTCAATTTCGTTTTTTCTCATTTCTGGCTTTTTTGGCAAACCATTCGAGTGCAGCTCATCAAATTTGAGATTAATTCTTAAGCCCTATTTGGGGCTACGTTCTACCCGCCTCAAACATGTAAAATGCATACCTGTTTTGCAACTACGGAACTTTCTAACAATCCGGGCAATACACCAGTGGAACAGCTTGCCACCAGGAGTTGTGGGTGCTTCAACACTGGAGGTTTTTAAGAAGAGACTGAACAGCCACCTGTCTGAAATGGTATAGGGTCGTGATGGCGAACCTATGGCACGAGTGCCACAGCTGGCACGCAGAGCCCTCTCTGCGGGCATGCAAGCCGCCGCCCAGCTCAACTCCACCGTGCATGCACGTGCGCCTCCCACCAGCCAGCAGATTTTTGGGATGCGCGGGGGTGCGGGGCGCATGCAAGAGATGCACGTGCATGCGCAGGGCGTGGGTGGATCGTGCGCGCATGCTCGTAGGCGGGGGTCACACATGCATGTGCAGAGGATGGGGGAGTGCGTGGGAGCATGGGGGGTGCGGCGCCCCCGCAGCCCGTTTTTGGTCCCAGGAGGCTGCAGGGAGGCCCACTAGGCTCAAAACAGGATAGGGGATGTGATGCCCCCCCCCACGGCCCATTTTTCATCCCAGGAAGCTGCAGAGAGGCCTACTAGGCCCAAAATGGGGGGTGGAGGGATCGTGTGTGCATGCGCAGGGGGTGGGGGAACGTGGGGGGTCATGCACGCATGCACAGGGGGGCTCATTGCATTATGGGTGCTGGCACACGATGACAAAAAGGTTAGCCACCATTGGTATAGGGTCTCCTGCTGGAGCAGGGGGTTGGACTAGAAGACCTCCAAGGTCCCTTCCAGCTCTATTCTGAATTGAATTGAATTCTGGCAAAAAACTAGATTTATTTTTCCCAATAAAGAAGACACTGGACAGCCACTTGTCTGGAATGGTATAGGGTCTCCTGCTTGAGCAGAGGGTGGGACTAGAAGACCTCTAAGGTCCCTTCCAACTCTGTTATTCTGTTGTTCTGATAGCAGTCTTCCGATTTTTGAGAGGCTGCCCCAAAGAAGAGGGGGTCCACTTATTTTCCAAAGCACCAGAAGGCAGGACAAGAAGCAATGGATGGAAACTAATCAAGGAGAGAAGCAACCTGGAATTAAGGAGAAACTTCCTAACAGTGAGGACAATTAACCAATGGAACAGCTTGCCACCAGAAATAATGGGCACTCCATCACTGGATGTTTTTAAGAACAGATGGGACAGTCACCCAGCCAGCTTTCATGCCTAAAGTGGGACTAGAACTCACCATCTCCTGGCAATGGGCCCAAAGTCATCCAGCCAGTTTTCATGCCTAAGGCAGGACTAGAACTCACCATCTCCTGGTGATTGGCCCAAAGTCACCCAGCCAGGTTTCATACCTAAGACAGGACTGGAACTCACCATCTCCTAGCTACTAACTCCAAACCACCCAGCTGGCTTTCATGCCTAGGGCGGGACTAGAACTCACCATCTCCTGGTGAATGGCCTAAAATCATCTCCCGCTTACCTTCCCTTTCCCACCTTCACCCAGCACCCAGTCCTCAAGAGAAGGCTGCCAGGAGGGCCCACCCTCCCTTCCGGCTTTCTTTTCTCCAAACATTTTCCTATCTTCCACCGTCGCCCAAGCCTGCCATTCCTTCTGTCTAGCGTGGAGACGTCCCTTGGAGAATGCATTTGCTGTAAGAGGATAAATAACGGATCGAAGAGGAAAGTGATTTACTGTTGGCATCACAGTTTCGCTGAATTGCCTTCGCTACGCCGCCGAGCTCTTCCTTCTCCCAGGCGCACAGGCCAAAACCTCCTGGGACTCGCCAAAAAAAAAACCCCATCCCTTTTGGATGGCCCCGTACTCTAAGCGTTCTCCGACAGTCTTCCCTTTTCTCTGTACGGGACAAGCGTCTGCGAGAACCGAGAGGAAGCCGTGCCGTTGCGAATCGCAAAGATGGCATTTGGAGAGTCCCCCGGGGTTGATGGAAGACCTCTGTTGTGCTGTTGCGTTACAACCCTCTCTTCAAAATGCCAGCTGAGCTCTTAACGGAGAACCGGTATATTCCCCGGACGCTGATTTTGGGGGGCACCTTTAGTTCTGCTTCTCTTTGCCGCACAATTAAGGGTTGTTGGGAGAGTTGGAGAGCTCGCGTTTTGCTGTTTTCTCACAAGGTTGGTGGCTGTTCCCAAAAGGAAGACGCTCCCAGGAGACACCTCAATTGGAGCCGAAGTGTCTATGTCAGTGATGGCGAACCTATGGCACAGGTGCCACAGGTGGCACACGGAGCCATATCTGCCGGCACGCGAGCTGTTGCCCTAGCTCAGCTCCAGTGCGCATGTGCGTGCCCGCCAGATGATTTTTGGCTTGCGTGGAGGCTCTGGGAGAGCGATTTCGGCCTCCAGAGGGCTTCCGGGGTGGCGGGGGGAGCGTTTTCACCCTCCCCAAGCTCCAAGAAAGCCTCTGGAGCCTGGGGAGGGCAAAAACGGGCCTACTGGTCCCACTGGAAGTCGGGAAATGGGGGTGTGGGGGGGTCATGCATGCATGCGCAGGGGGGTGGGGCAAGTGGGGGGCTTTGAATTATGGGTGTGGGCACACACGCGCGTGCGATAGTGCATGCACACACTATTTCGGCACCCGAGGAAAAAAAGGTTCGCCATCACTGGTCTATGTTCTTTTTGGTTTCCTGAGGATCTCACCTACTTTTCTTCTCTTACCTTTCCATCTGGTTTCTCCAAGGCCAGTGGTGGGTTCCTACCGGTGCGATGCGGAGCACAGCTCCGGTAA
This sequence comes from Diadophis punctatus similis, assembly GCA_023053685.1. Taxonomy (NCBI): domain Eukaryota; kingdom Metazoa; phylum Chordata; class Lepidosauria; order Squamata; family Dipsadidae; genus Diadophis; species Diadophis punctatus. The sequence goes on from JALIGW010000081.1 coordinate 951,945, forward strand.
GAGCCCAGCGACGACGTCATTTTTTGGCGCTTCTCCGCGTCCTGAGCTGTCAGGAAAAAGCCCTCCCACCCGCCCTTGTGTGAATACTGACCTTTATTCTTCCTCCGAACCACAGCTGAGAAGCTCCTGAGCTGTGTTTCGGCTTGTAATGTCATCCTGAGCATATGTGGAAGTGAAATCGCACAATGGGACGCGATTTCACTTCTGCGCATGCTCGCAATGCGCACCAGTAGCGAACGTAACCAGAACCCTCCCCTGTCCAAGGCCTGTGTAAGGTCCATCCTCTCCCCCTTATTCAAGAAAGTAAAGACTCTTGAAACATGGCATTTCAAAAGGAACCTTTTATTGAACAGGGGTGATAGCAGGACGAAATAAAAGCAGGCTCTGAGATCGGGGTGAAATGCTACCGGTTCAGCCCGGTTCGATCGTACTGGTAGCGACGGGCTCCGGTAATTCGGAGAACCGGTAGCGACGGCAGCGCGAGGCTCCGCCCACCCACCCGGAAGTCACCATTTTGTTGTTTTTAACCCTCTGTGCATGCACAAAACGTTCTGAGCATGCGCAGAGGGGGAAATAGTGCACACATGAGCGGAACGTGGGGGGAAAGCGCAAAGCGTGCACTTCCGAACCGGTAGGGAAGGTAAGTAGATTTCACCACTGTCTGAGACCCTGCAGGCAATACAAGTAGAATAAAAGGAATTAGGAACCCCCTCCCAAGAGTCCAATGTGGATTCAGCCCAGGGGCGGGCTGCTCGCTTACCGATGCCGGTGCACTGCGCGTGCATCTCCATCGCTACACGCGCGTGCCCCCTTGCGTGATTTTGCTTCTGCGCATGCGCGGAAGCAAAATCACGCTGAAATCTCGTGAGGGGACGCGAGAGAGAGAGAGGTTTCGGCGCGATTTTGTTTCCGCGCATGCGCAGAAGCAAAATCGGCCAAAAATTCTCATAAAAAGATGGCGACGCGCGCGACGGACCGGCAAAGACGGCTCCGGAGTGGTCGCGCGCAAATTGTGCAATCGGCCACTCCCTACCGGAGCTATGCACCGGACAGCTCCGGCAGGAACCCACCACTGATTCAGCCAATCTGCAGGTGTGAAGATGTTATTGTACCGGCCGCTCTGAGAACGCAATAAGGGAAGTTTCTCGGGGTCATCTTCTGCCGGCTTTCAACTGATACAACCCACATGGCCCTCCCTCCCCTTACATTTCCCAAAAGACGCAAAAAACCCAGGGCGCTTAGACACCAGGCAAAAACGTTATAAATCAATAGCATGCAGGATACAGGCAAGGGTGCCCCCTCCCCTTGAAAAATGGCAGATTCGCGGATCTGACAGCCTGTCCTCATTTTTTAGGCCTCGTTAAAATAACAAGTCAAAAAATAAAGCACAACGCATCACAATGTTCCTTTGTGCTGGTCTGGAGGTCTCATCTGGGTCTCCCGGGAGAATTATAAAGATGACACGAGCTTCCGCAAACCCTCGCGCAATTGATGCAAGTTCTATCATGACGGAATTGACCGCCGGGGTGAAATTTTGCAAACCGGGAACGTGCCTCGGTGGAGAATGTTGTAATTACCGTATTATTTGCAGATTTTGCCCCCAGGGGGGGAATTTGTATCATTAGGGAATGCTGTAATTACAGCGTCGTTCCTGAATCAGCGATTGGAAAAAAAAGCACAAATTTGATAAAGAAAGAATTCAAGCGATTTGCGTACTGACGGCCATATAATAATAACCCAGGAATAATGGAGCCGAGGTGGCGCAGTGGTTAGAGTGCAGCACTGCAGGCTACTTCAGCTGACTGCTAGTTCAGCAGTTCAGCTGTTCAAATCTCACCGGCTCAAGGTTGACTCAGCCTTCCATCCTTCCGAGGTCGGTAAAATGAGGACCCAGATTGTTGGGGGCAATATGCTGAACTCTGTAAACCGCTTAGCGAGGGCTGTAAAGCACTGTGAAGCGATATATAAGTCTAAGTGCTATTGCTATTGCTATAATGTATGTGAGAGTTAGACCATAAGCTATTTTCCAAAGCACCCAAAGGCCGGACAAGGAATAATGGATGGAAACTAATCAAGGAGAGATTCAATCTGGAAATAAAGAGAAATTTTCTGACAGTGAGAACAATCAACCAATGGAACAGAAGTTGCCTTCAGAAGTTGTGGGAGCTTCAACACTGGAGGCTTTCAAGAAGAGACTGGACTGCCATCTGTCAGAAATGGTGTAGGGCCATGATGGCGAATCTATGGCACGCGTACCACAAGTGGCATGCGGAGCCATATCCGAGGGCACACGAGGCATTGCCCTATATCAGCTCCAGCGTGCATGCGCACGCTGGCCAGCTGATTTTCGGCCTTCTAGAGGGGGGAGGCCATTTTTGCCCTCCCCAGGCTTCAGGAAAGCCTCTTCCAAAAGCTGTGCATGTGTGCCGAGCGGCAGAGTGCCAGAGCCGGGCTGCCCCGCCAAAGGGACGAAGTGAGGCGATGTCAGCCGTTTCCTGGCACCAGAGCCGAAAGGGCCCGGCGGAGCAGCTATGAAGGCACGTCAAAGGTAAGGGGCTGGGATTCCAACAGGTCTGGAGTCGGTCTGGGAGGGAGTGACAGGCGAACTCCATTTTGGCTGAAACAACGGGTGTTCGTTGGGGTCCGGATTTTTGGGGGGGAGCGAATAAAAATGGTGGAGGTGCAAAGAGCCAAGCCGGGGAAGGAGCAGAGGGCGGGGCAGGCAGCCGCCCAGCCAGCAAATGCTGCCCCATGTGCCTGAGTCGGCTCCCAGTATTCCTCGTGCGCAGCCCCGCCACCCCAGGAAGGAAACATCAGCGGCAAGCCTCTTTGCGGCCGCAGCAGTGGGCGATGGGCCCAACCGCAGGCTGCACGGCATCCCAGCCCGACCTCCGCCATGCCTGCTGCCAGCCTAGCCAAGCCAGGGAAGGAGCAGAGGTGGGGAGGCCAGCCAGGGTGGTCTCCTCACCTTAGTGGGCATGGTGGGCTTTGGCGGCGTGTTTCCCCACCTCGGGAGGGAGCCTGACCAGCGACTCAGCTTTTAGGCTCCCTCCTACTGGGCGGAGGCGGCGCTGGGGGGAGGAGGAAGGCGGTAGCGGCGTTGCGGCTCTGACTCCATTTTCAAGCCAGCCGCTGCCTCCCCTTCCCTTCCTGCCGGACTTCCAAGCCACGAAAAGGCGAAGGGCAGAATCCGGGCTGCCAAGCACAGCCTGTGCTTCCTCTCACCTCCTGCTTCTTCTGGTTCGCTTCGCCCTTAGCTTAAGGTGACCAGACGTCCCGATTTTGGCGGGACAGACCCGCTTTTTCATGATTTGTCCCGCGTCCCGCCCGTCCTCTAACAAGTCCTGATTTTTTGAAAGAATGCACGACTAGGGCATTCTTTCAAAAAATTGACCTGAAAGGGCGGCGTGCGAGATTGGGGGGAGGAGTTAAACTTTTGGCGGGCACGGCTTTGCAAGGGCTCTTCGCGGTCTACAAGCCGCCGGGTATGCACTGGAGGGCGGTGAAGAGGCGCCAGATGCAGCCCCGCCCTCTCGAAACAGCCGGCGTCGCGGTGGGCGGGGCGGCCCGAGTGAAGGAATCACATCCAAGATGGCCCTCGGGCCGGCGCTGGCTCAGCCAGCCGGGGCCGCCGCCGCAGCCTTCCCGCCGCCGGGGCAGCCGGGACTGGGGGCCCAGCCGCAGGGACAGCAGCAGCAGCAGCAGCAGGCCTCTCAGCTCGGGCCGGCCGTGGGCGGCGTTGGCGGCGGGTGGGCAGGCGTCCCGCGTTGACTCCTCCGGCGGCGGCTGGAAGCTGGCGGAAGAGCCGGCTCTTCTGCCAGCTTCTAGCCGCCGCCGGAGGAGTCAACGCGGGACGCCCGCCCGCCACCAACGCCGCCCACGGCCGGCCCGAGCTGAGAGGCCTGCTGCTGCTGCTGCTGCCCCTGCGGCTGGGCCCCCAGTCCCGGCTGCCCCGGCGGCGGGAAGGCTGCGGCGGCGGCCCCGGCCGGCTGAGCCAGCGCTGGCCCGAGCTGAGAGGCCAGCTGCTGCTGCTGCTGCCCCTGTGGCTAGACCCAACCTGGCTGTCCTCGAGTGCCTGCAGGACGTGCGCAGGGTCAGCGGGCGGTGCGGGACCCCCGGGCGGGCAGGGGGGAGGGAGGAGGAGAGCCAAGAGATGCTGGGGGCTGCTCCCCTTCCCAAGCCAGTCCAAGCCACTGCCGGCTCCCGAAGGGGAGGCGGGAGGCGAGGAAAGTCCTCCCGCCTCCCCCCCCACCTGGACGCCGACATTAGCCGTATTTTGCCCTCTGCGCATGCGCAGCGTTCTGCGCATGCACAGAGGGCAAAACACAAATTGCGGCGTCCAGGCGGCCCCGCCCCCCGTCGGTGTCCCGCTTAAAAAAAAAAAAATCTGGTCACTTTACCTTAGCTAGGGGCGGGGTTTCCTTGAAGGTGTCCCGAAACCCAAGCAGGAAAAGGGAGAAAAGGTGCCCGAGCCCAGCCTCCCATCAAGGAGAGCGAGATCTGAAAGGCAGGCGTGGCCTGGCCGTAGCCTTCCCTTCCTCCATCGGCACCAGATGGACACCGGCGCCTTTCGGATTTATTTATTTATTATTTATTAGTTGCATTTGTATGCCGCCCACTCCACAGAGACTCTGGGCGGCTCACAACAGTAAAAATCCACATGCAACAACAAATATAAAAAGCATTAAAAACAATAGATATTAAAACATTAAAAAACATTAAAAACCACAATTTAAAAACCCATACAATAAATCATTCACGGGGCCAAGAGTGATCGGTGTTGTATTAAAATCACTGGCCCCAGGCCTGTTGACAAAGCCAGGTTTTTACTGCTTTTCTGAAGGCTGGCAGGATGGGAATTATGCGGATCTCGGGGGGGGGTAGTGTATTCCAGAGAGCCGGTGCCGCCACAGAGAAGGCCCCTCGTTCGTGGGCCCGCCAGCTGACATTGTTTGGCTGACGGGACCACCAGCAGACCAACTCTGTGGGCTCTAATCGGTCTTAGGGAGGTATGTTGGAGGAGGCGGTCTCGGAGGTAAACTGGACCTAAGCCATGTAGGGCTTCGTTCTCCTTGCGACAATTGTGGTGCAGGCAGTTCTAACTCAAGGACTACCCTGTTTCCCCCAAAATAAGACATCCCCTGATAATAAGCCCAATCGGGCTTTTGAGTGCATGGCAATAAGGCCAAGCGCTTATTTCAGGGTTCAAAAAAATATATTTTCGGGGAAACACGGTACCTCCGTTCCGCTCCTGGGCACCCATAATAGACCCCTTTGGGATGCTCTTCCCATATTTTTTTTTTAAAAGAGCTTTCCTCCCCTTCTCGTTCTCCCCCCTCCCTCCCCCCTGCCCCAATTAATTGTTTTAATTAAGGAAACACGGCTTCCACTCCCAACTGTCGTTTGCCAGCTTTAACGTTGCTAATTATAGGGAGAGGAGAGAATGGTAGCTTGTTAGATCTCCAGCTTGGGCCGAGACGGGGAAGACGGAGGGTGGGGGGGATTAGGAGATATTTTTAAATATCGGTGCAATTGCTCAGAATGGATGAGAAGGATAAACAGAGCCCAAATAATCTGGCCCCAGAGACAGGAGGGGCCCCTCGACTTCGCCCTAGATTTGCTTAGCACAAAATTAGACTCTTTGGGGAAAAACAGAAATACAGGTAGTTTAGATTTAGATTTATTATTAGAGTTGGAAGGGATGGGGGTGATCTAGTCCAACCCCCTGCTTAAGCAGGAGTTCCTACACCATTTGAGACAGATGGCAGTCCAGTCTCCTCTTGAAGGTTGCAAGTGTTGGGGCTCTCACAACCTCTGCTGGCAAGCTGTTCCACTGGTTGATCGCTCTCACCGTCAGAAAGTTTCTCCTCACTTCCAGGTTGAATCTCTCCTTGGTCAGCTTCCATCCGTTATTCCTTGTTTGGCTTTCTGGTGCTATAGAGAACAGCCTGACCCCCTCCTCTCTGTGGCATCCCCTCAAGTATTGGAACACTGCTATCATGTCACCCCTGGTCCTTCTCTTCGCCAGACTGGCCAAGCTCAGTTCCTGCAACCGCTCTTTGTATGTTTTAGTTTCCAGACCCTTTATCATCCTGGTTGCTCTCTTCTGCACTTTCTCTAGAGTTTCAATGTCTTTTTTGGAGTGTGGTGACCAAAACTGGATGCAGTGCTCTAGGTGTGGTCTGACCAAGGCTTTATAGAGTGGTACTAGTACCTCTCTGGTCCTTGATTGTATCCCTCTATTTATGCAGCTCAGGACTGCGTTGGCCTTTTTGGCTGCTGCTGCACACTGCTGGCTCATATTTAGTTGGCTGTCTACCAAGACTCCAAGATCCCTCTCGCAATCGCTGCTATTGAGTGTGATTTCACCCAGTTTGTGTGTGTATTTTTGATTCTTCTTACCTAGGTGTAGAATTTTGCTTTTCTCCGTGTTAAATTTCATTTTATTGGTTTGGGCCCAGTGTTCGAGTCTGTCAAGGTCCCTCTGGATTCTGAGTCTGTCCTCTGGGGTGTTTGCTACTCCCGCCAGCTTGGTATCGTCTGCAAATTTGGTTAGTTCTCCTGCTATTCTAACCAAATTTGCAGATGATACCAAGCTGGCGGGAGTTCCTGACTTACGATCAAAATTCAGTCCAAGATTTATGTTCTTCTCTTCTCTTCTCTTCTCTTCTCTTCTCTTCTCTTCTCTTCTCTTCTCTTCTCTTCTCTTCTCGTCTCGTCTCGTCTCGTCTCTTCTCTTCTCTTCTCTTCTCTTCTCTTCTCTTCTATTCTATTCTATTCTATTCTATATTCTCTTCTCTTCTATATTCTCTTCCCTTCTCTCCTCTCCTCTTTTCTTCTCTTCTCTTCTCTTCTCTTCTCTTCTCTTCTCTTCTCTTCTCTTCTCTTCTCTTCTCTTCTCTTCTCTTCTCTTCTCTTCTCTTCTGTCAGTGGAACAGCTTGCCTCCAGAGATTGTGAATGCTCCAATGCTGGAGGTTTTCAAGAAAAGATTGTACCATGATTTGTCTAAATGGCATAGGGCAGGGGTGGGCTGTTAAGGTGAGAATAAATCTCATAGAGGCGATGTGGATCTTTTCTTGGAATTCAGACATTTAGAAATAAAGCCGAGATTAAAAGTCTAATAGAAAATATTTATTTCGGTACAAAAACAATAAATCATGAATAGTTACATCCTTGCTAATAAATCGTGACCGCTCCGGCCAGAGTCAAAGGCAGAAGAGAATAATAGAGAATCAGGAATGCACACATACGCAGAAGATCACATCATGTGTCCTGCTTGTATTGGAATGTACCATAATATTAGGATAGGGATGCATCACCCTGCATATGCATACAACTGGCAATATTCACTGCGTGACATGGGCAAACTATGGTTCTTTGAGACCTGTGGACTTCAACTCCCAGAATTCCTGAGCCAGCCATGCATGCATGGCTGGCTCAGGAATTCTGGGAGTTGAAGTCCACAGGTCCTCAAAGAACCATAGTTTGCCCACCCCTGGCATAGGGTTTCTTGTCTGAGCAGGGGGTCAGACTAGAAGACCTCTAAGGTCCCCATCCAACTTTATTATTCTATAATCAGTCACTTTTTTTTTTCTCAAAAAAGTTTTATTAGTACAAACTTACATAAGTGGTAACAAAATATTAAATCCAAAGTACAAACATTTTTATTTCCCCCCCCAGACCCACCCCCTTCCCTCCCCACCTCCCCCCCCCCCGGACTTCCCAGAGATAATACAGGGCATAATAATAAGTTTAAATTGTTGATAAAAAGAAAAAGGAAAAAGGAAAAAAAGAACACTATTTTTAAAAAAACTTCAACTCCAAACTATACAGTACTAATATATCGCATTTGTATACAATAGTAAAGATACAAAAAAGAGAGAGAAAAAAAAGAAAGAGAATAAAAAAAAAGAAAGAAAGAAAGAGAAAACTCTTTAACACTACAAACAAACAAACCTCCTACCTCCTCCCTTCAGTCCTCTATCTTATACAAGGTAAGTGTTACATAGGTAATAACTAAATATAAAATACACAAATCTTAAACTAATATTATTGACATTAGAAATAACCTCTAAAATAAAACTTAACTAAATGTTACATAAGTAATCATCAAATATTAAATTTCATCATGATATTAATAAGATAATATTATTCTAAATTAATTCGCTAACTTCAATAAACAAAAAAAGAAAATAAAAGAAGAATAAACAATAAACAAATCTTCAACAAACTATATATATCTAATATTATCAACATTAAAAATAACCTCAAAATTATATAAAACTTAACTAAATATTGCATAAGTAATCATTAGATAGGGAAAAGATAAAATACAATCATATTAGTTTCTATCCATCCAATATATTTCAACATCACATTATTTTGTATCTTGATAGTTCATCTTTTAATAGTTCAATAAATTCAAATTTGTCAAGTCGTCTCCCATCTGCTCCCAAACCTCCATCTCCTCTTCCCCAGCTATCTGATTCAGGCACTCCTTTTGGATTTTTGAGTCTATTTCTTTTTGATCCATCGAAGGTGGCTTCCCCTCCTCCTCCTCTTTTATTTTCATACACCCTTCTTCTGGAATCTTGGATATATCAGCCTTTAGAACATTGACATAAAATTCAGTAGCTTTTTTTATCGTGTTGAGCCGGTATCTTTTTCCAGAAAATTTCACTGTTACTCCAACTGGTGCTTCCCATTTATATTGTAAATTTAATCTCTTAAATTCATCAATCAAAAAAGTATAGCTTTTCCTGGCTTTAAGCATTTTAGAGGGGATTTCTTTCCAAATCTTTAGTTCCTGACCATTCACCATAAGATTATTGTTAAACGTTGCTTGTATAATTCTGTTCCGTAGAGCTCTTGTGGTAAAATATATGACAATATCCCTTGGTAGATGCTTTTGTTTGGCGTACCACGAGTTGATTCTGTATGTTTTGTCGATTTGTGTAGCCAATTCCGCTTTAGAAATTCCAGACACCTGATCCAATATGTCAACCATCCTGCCTTTTAAATTTTCATATAATCCTTCTTTCAAACCTCTAATCCTTATAGCAACTTCCATAGATCTGAACTGAGTCATTAAGACCTCTTTTTCAAAATTTGCAATGTCATTTTGGATTTTATCTATGTAATTCACCGAAGTTGCCAAAGCTTGTTTATTTGTTTCAATACGTTCTGCCAAAACTTCAATATTTGTTGCTAAGCCTTTGCAAACCTCTAACACATCAAATCTTAGTTGTTGATTCATATTCTTCAAAGCAGCCTGCATCTTATGGTCTATCTCACTTATTTTCTGGTTAAATTCCAAAGTAAGTTCATGTTTCATAATCTTTAAATTATTTAATAAATTTTCAGGTGTCAAAAGCTGTGGAGGTGTTAGCTCAGTGTTAAGTTGCATTTTAGAAATATATCCAGATGAATAGTCATTTCTTTTAGTCAAAACAGTCTTTCCAAACTTTGAAGCCATTGGTGTTTCAAAAGAGTACAAAAAAGAAAGAAAGCCAGTTGCCTGATTAAAGTTCTTTCCAGTTTAAAAATCAGATAGTCTTTTATTATTGAAAATATTTCTATTATAACTTTAATCCAGAGTTAGGAGACAGAGAAAGAAAAAACCATTTTTCCAAGTTAAAAGTTTCCATAAGAGAGAGAGAAAGAAAAAAAAAAAAAAGCCTCTGGGGAAACGAAAGTCACTTTCACTTCTCAATCGCCATATTGTTACTCTGTTTCCTTTGTTCCCTTGCCGAAGTGAAAGCTTACCCAGGAGTTGAAAAAAAAAGGAAAAAAAGAGGTTTCAGTACTTGCCCATCTCACGCCTGTTTCTCTCTGTCTGCTTCTATAGTTTAAATGTAGTTATAAATCCCATTTTTGAAGCAGCGGCTGGTCACTCCATCTAGCTCTGCAAAAGGCAGAGGTTTCCGGATCTTCGGAGCTGGAGACAGGCTGCATGGGGAGCTCTCCCTTCGCGCCCTGCAGATGGCTCCTAAGGCGCTGGGGGGGCTCTACCCCTCCTGTCAGGCTCTCATCTCTCCCCTTTGCCCGGGGAAGAGATTTTAAAGCCGCCAGACAGCTGTTCTGGCGGCTTTTAACAAAGATCGGAAAGGCATCCAACGAGGGATGTCTGCGATGAAGCGCTCCAAAACCGGAAGTCCTATAATCAGTCACTTTTGAATACTCGACTTTTCATTCAACCGGACATGTTCAGCCCAGCGGGATCCAGCATTAAACTTCATAGCAAGCCTGCTTGAAGAAGGCGAGGACGACCGGCGATGGCACGGAGGTGACTTATCCATCTTTTTGGATTATTTAATCTTTCTCCCGCAGTGCATCCCATCTCCTTTAAGTAGCATCTTCTGCTTGCAATGATTGCTTGTGTTTTTATGCTGTTTTTATCCTGTTCTGACTGTCAGCTACCCAGCTGGATTAAACAGAGGGGGTGGAGGTCAAATACATTTAACAAATGCAGTAAATGCAGGCTGTCTTCCACTTACGACCATAATTGGGAAGGAAACCACCCTGGACCCCCTCTTCTTTGTGGCAGCCTGACTGAGACACAGTTAGTCCTTGACTTATGACGACAGTGGAGACCAGAATTCATGTTGCTAAGTGACAGATTTGTTCAGCCAGAACTTTGTCCCATTTCACACTTTTTTTCAGTGAACCCCTGCAATGGCCAAGTTAGTTAACACGGTTGTTAAATGAGTCTGGCTTTGTTGACTTTGCTTGTCAGAAGGTCACAAAAGGGGATCACATGACCCTGGGACGTTGCAACCGTCATAAATATGAAGCAGTTATCAAGCGCCTGAATGTAAATCACGTGACTGTAGATGTCAGGCCGCAACATATAACTTTATATACTGTTGTTGCTCTCTAGCCCCATCTAGTGGCCGGAATGACAAATACCAACTACATTGTTTTGAAGCTGACCCAACCCATTTTACCCATCAGCCTGCACTCTCAAACCAAGTGCATGCTGGGAAGCCAGACTCCATTTTCTTTATGTGAGGGCAATCTGGCTGCGACATCTGTCACCCCATTAATCGCCAGGGTTGATTCGGCTGATCTGGCTGGCTAGGCAGGTGTCCCCTTCCTCCCTCACCGCTCCATGTGCGTCCCTCCCGAAGCTGCGCGCTTGGTGGAAGAGGATGACCTTCCCAGATAGAAGGAGTGTACCGATCTTCAGTCAAGGGTATACGATAGCTGCGCTCCCCTGCTAGAACCTCCAAACAAGCTCAAGAAGAATCCATCTTAATCTCACGGTCATCCAAGGACAAACCCATGTTGTACGCCGCCCTGAGTCCCTAGGGAGTAGGGCGGCATATAAGAACACTAAAATAAATAATAAATAAATAAATAAACCCACATCCCACACACAGAGCATCGCTGGCGAGATTTAGATTGCTTGCATTTATTCATTGCTATGTTCAGCAGTAACTCAATACTGCCTATCTTGTATTTGGTTCTCATTGTATGTATCCCTGTTTTCCCCAGTTTCACCATATCCTGTTCTTCCAATAAAGCATTCAGATCTATGCACACGGCCCTTTTTTATGGGAGGATAGGTGGGTTTCACTGCATGTCGAGCTGCACATAGGCTAACGTGTAGTGAGGACAGAACAGTGGGGATGCCACAACGGTCGTAAGGATGAAACATGTTCGTAAATGGCTTTTTTCAGTGCTCTTGTAACTTCGAACAGTCAGTAAATGAACTGTTGTAAGTTGAGGATTCCCTGTACTGCATATATCACATTGCTCAATTTGTGTCTGGGTGTTTTATCCTTGGAGTGGACAAGCTTTTGCCTTAGCGTTTTCTTGGGTTTACACATATGTTGTGTTGGTTGATGTCACCCAAATCCTTCTTTTCATTAAACTAGACATACCGTTCTTCATATGTTTTAGCCTCCAGTCCCCTAATCATCTTTCTTGCTCTTCTCTGCACTCTTTCTAGAGTCTCAACATCCTTTTTAATATCATGATGACCAAAACTGGAAGCAGGATTCCAAGTGTGGCCTTACCAAGGCATTATAAAGTGGTATTAACACTTGACATGATTTAATTATGGGTTATATTCTCCAAACATTCGATGGACTGTAGCTCTGCAGGTGGAGGAGAGTGATTTATTCCTGCCCCAGAAGCAGAAACTAAATCATCGAGGCCTTCAAACAGCAGCCAGGGAGGTATTGCCTTGATTTTGGGTTCCTAGGGGGTTGGACTAGATGGCCTCATGGACCTTCCAGCTGGCACATTGATTCTGTACAAGGTGGAAAGAATTGGCAGAGTTCGGCTGTAGAATTCGAACTCCTCTAAAGCAGGGAGAGATGCCAATTTAGGAGATTTTTCAAAAGAGAGGGGGAAAAACCAGTGGTGGGTTCCTACTGGTGCGGTCCACTCTATAGCATCGGTAGCGGCCTGCTGGTGACGTCACAGTACTGGTGCGGTCAGCTGCCGGTGCCTGGGCGCCGCCATTTTTTTTAAAAAAAATTTTTAAAATTTTCTTCTGCGCATGCCCAGAAGCCGAGCTTCCGGCACTGCACATGCGCTGCCTTCCTACCCCACAGTGAGTCCAAGCATGGGAGGATGGCTGAGGGAACGCGTGAGATGCTGAAAGAACAGGCGGCAGGAGCTATCTCCATTCCCCTCCCTTCAGCAGTCCGAGAAGCCACAAACGCGCGGTGATGATCCCAGGCATTTTCGCACGTTCGAGGCTTCTTGAGCTGCTGAGGGGAGGAGGAACGGGCGGCAGGAGCCTAGGATCATCGAATGGGGAGAAGCATTCAGGCCAGACGGAGCCTCCTAGAAGAACCGCTGCCGCGGTCTTGCTGCTCCCGCTGCGGGGGGCTGCGTTGCGGGTGGGCAATGCCCCCCTTCTTCTCCGGCCGCTGCCAAGCTCCCGAGGCCCACGCCCACCCGGTCACATGGCTGACAAGCCACACCCACAAAATAAGCCACGCCCACAGAGTGGGTAGTAAAAAAAATTAGGAACCCGCCCCTGGAAAAAACCCTAATGAGGTCTTGGCTTTGTTCTAGAAAACGAGGACAGAAAAGGAGCAGCCGCAGGTTGGAGGGAAAGGAAAGTCCAGCTGTAAAAGTAAAGGGGGGGGGTGTCTTGATGGTGGGAAGGGCTGAGGGGTGGGAGAGTTTCCCTGGCACAGGGTGGGCCTCCCCGGGATGCAGAAACTCATTACACTGATCAATGGATTGGGCGAGATGACTTCAGAGCCAACTCTTTTAAAAAATGTATTGGTTTGAATATATTGACGGACAGAAGAGAGGGAGGGAGGGGGGAAGAGAGGGGAGGGGAGGATGAAAAAGAAAAAGAAGGGGGAAGAGATGGAGGGAGGGAGGGAGGAAAAAGGGAGGGAAGGTAGGGGAGAGGAGAGGGGAGAGAGAAATAAAGAGAGATAATGTGTGTGAGAGAGAGAAAGAGAGAAAGAAAGATGGGAGTGAGGGAGGGGAGAGGAAAGGAGATAAGATGAGAGGAGAGGATGGAAAAGAGAGAGAGAGAAAGAAAGAAAGAAAGAAAGAAAGAAAGAAAGAAAGAAAGAAAGAAAGAAAGAAAGAAAGAAAGAAAGAAAGAAAGAAAGAAAATCAAGAGGGAGGGGAAGAGAAAGAAAGAAAAGAAAGAAAGAAAGAAAGAAAGAAAGAAAGAAAGAAAGAAAGAAAGAAAGAAAGAAAGAAAGAAAGAAAGAAAGAGAGGGGGAGGGAGGGGGGAGGGGAGGGAGAGGAGAGGAGAGGAGAGGGAGAGGAAGGAAGGAAGGAAGGAAGAAAGAAAGAAAGAAAGAAAGAAAGAAAGTCAAGAGGGAGAGGAAGAGAAAGAAAGGAAAGAAAGAAAGAAAGAAAGAAAGAGAGAGGGGGGAGGGGAGGGAGAGGAGAGGAGGGGGAGAGAAAGAAAGAAAGAAAGAGAGAGGGGAATGAGGGGAGGGGAGGGGGAGGAGAGGAGAGGAGAGGAGGGGAGGGGGAGAGAAAGGAAGGAAGGAAGGGAGAGAGAGAGAGAGAGAGAGAGAGAGAGAGAGAGAGAGAGAGAAAGAAAGAAAGAAAGAAGGAAGGAAAGAAAGAAAGAAAGAAAGAAAGAAAGAAAGAAAGAAAGAAAGAAAGAAAGAAAGAAAGAAAAATGGGAGGGAAGGGAGAGGAGAGGAGAGGAGAGAGAAGGAAGGAGGGAGGGAGGGAGGGAAGGAAGGAAGGAAGGAAGGAAGGAAGGAAGGAAGGAAGGAAGGAAGGAAGGAAGGAAGGAAGGAAGGAAGGTAGGTTGAAGTATATTTTTGTAAAGCAAAGAGCTCAGATCTGAGCCAGCAAATGAAATCTTGATCGCACATCGTAATATTGAGCAAGCGTTTCACAACCTCCATTGGACGCAACTTCTCCTGTAGCAAAACCGCACAAACGTCTTCCACGCAGGGGTTTCAGTCAGGTCGAGCAGAGCCTTTCTCTAAGCATCTTCGTGATATTTCAATAGGTTCCCAGTTCCCCTCCCCCCCCCCAACACTCCATTAACAACTTTATGAATATTAAACCAAACGAGAAACGGCACAGAATGGGTCCAACCGGTAGGATAATATTCTCGCCCAAAGATTTAATTTCCAGCATGCGGAAGCAGTCCGGCTCACCCTCCGGGCTGTCCGATAAACATGAAAAAGAATATTTCACTCTATTAATTATATCTGAAGATCATAGACTATCGATTTAACCTTCTTTAACATTCTAGTCCATTGATTTCTTCAGATATTCCGAGCCTTTCTTTTCTTTTCTTTTTTTTTCTAAATTTCTTGCAGGTTTCCAATATCGATCCTAGTAAAACTTTTTAATTATCCAGACCAATTTGGGAGCTTTCAAAAGTTTTACCAATAATATTAATACTTCAGGAGTTTGGAACATTGCTAATGAGGCAAGCGCAGATTGCTAAATTGCAAAATACTAATAATAAGAAAGGGAGGGAGGGAGGGAGGGAGGGGGAGAGAGGGAGGAGAAAAGGAGGGAGGGAGGAGATGAAAGTGAGAAAAGGAAGGAAGGAAGGAAGGAAGGAAGGAAGGAAGGAAGGAAGGAAGGAAGGAAGGAAGGAAGGAAGGAAGGAAGGAAGGAAGATGATGAAAGTGCGTGTTAGAGCTTTGCTCCAGGACTTGTAGTAATTGTGGGGATAAACTTTGGGGGCAAAGTTGGAGCAATAAAGGGGAATTAGACCTGTTCTCTGGCTGTGTTGCTTTCGTGCCACGCCCCGGGTCATCCCAGGGGCCAAGGTCCTGTGCCCGGATATTGATCAGGTGGCCCTCGGGATGCTACAGCAGTCATAAGTGTGAAAAAACTGTCATAAGTCCCTTTTTTTCCAATGCCATCGTATCTTTGAATGGTCGCTAAATGAACTGTTATAAGTCAAGGACCAGCCGTACTAAAATCGATTCCCATAAACGTACCCCCTTTTTTAAATACATAAATAAATAAATAGCCCTAGAAATTTGGTCAAATTTATTCCATCTAATAGCCTAAACCGAGTTGAATGGTGTCCATTTTTGTTAAGCGCGACGGTTTATTATCAATGAAGCAAAGGACGTTGTTGGCAATACAACAATAAGTTGTGTTCCACTCCAGACACCTTGAAAGCCAAAATGTCCTTAGATTGCTAATAAAACAGTCCATTAGCTCCCGCGTCACATTAAATAAAAGCAGAGAAATAAACTTAACAACGTAAGGATTACAGATGGCAGAGCTTTGCAAACCGGAAAGACGAAATGTGCAAGATTCTGGGCACGGGGTTGCGATCAAAATACTGCCCTACTTGTGTAGAGGGGTTGCATCCCATAAAAGGAGTGTGGGTTGATCAGGGTTGCGGGTTTTTGACCTCCTTTGCAAATGGACCGGTAGCAGCGGCTTGAAGTGATGATTAGAAAAGAACAGAATGGAAGAACAGAGTTGGAAGGGACCTTGGAGGTCTTTTAGTCCAACCCCCTGCTTAGGCAGGAAACCCTACACCACTTCAGATAAATGGTTATCCAACACCTTCTTTAAAACCTCCAGTGTTGGAGCATTTACAACTTCTGGAGACAAGTTGTTCCACTGATTAATTGTTTTAACTATCAGGAAATTTCTCCTTAGTTCTAAGTTGCTTCTCTCCTTGTTTAGTTTCCACCCATTGCTTCTTGTCCTACCCTCAGGAGCCTTGGAGAATAGCTTGACTCCCTGTTCTTTGTGGCAGCCCCTGAGATATTGGAAGACTGCTATCATGTCTCCCCTGGTCCTTCTTTTCATTAAACTAGACATACCCAGTTCCTGCAACCATTCTTCATGTGTTTCAGCCTCCAGCCCCCTAATCATCCCCCATGATTAAAGACCTGCAGACTGAAACATACGAAGAGCGGTTGCAGGATTTGGGTTTGGCTAATCTAGAGAAAAAGAAGAACTGAGGGGCAGGGTTCACTTACCTTCCCTACCAGTTCGCAAATGTGAGAAGAAGGAGAAGTGGTGGAGAAGGAGGAGGAGGAGATAGATGGAGATGGAGATGGAGGAAGAGGAGGAGGAGGAGGAGGAGGAGGAGGAGGAGGAGGAGGAGGAGGAGGAGGAGGAGGAGGAGATAGATGGAGGAGGAGGAGGAGGAGGAGGAGGAGGAGGAGGAGGAGGAGGAGGAGGAGGAGGAGATAGATGGAGATGGAGGAGGAGGAGGAGATAGATGGAGATGGAGGAGGAGGAGGAGATAGATGGAGATGGAGATGGAGGAGAAGGAGGAGATAGATGGAGATGGAGATGGAGGAAGAGATAGATGGAGATGGAGGAGGAGGAGGAGATAGATGAAGATGGAGGAGAAGGAGGAGGAGGAGGAGATAGATGGAGGAGAAGGGGAAGGGGAAGGGGAAGGAGGAGGAGATAGATGGAGATGGAGGAGAAGGAAGAGGAGGAGGAGGAGGAGGAGGAGATAGATGGAGATGGAGGAGAAGGAGGAAGACAAGGAGGAGAAGGAAAAGAATTTGGTGTTTGTGTGGATTATTACATTATAAGATAACAAAAGGAATTCCACCAAGGTTGAGACAGGGAGCAGATCTGAGTATCCCATTCTGGTGGAATCTCACATAGAACAGCAATCTAACAACAACCTGGGATTAGGAGCATGTATTTCTAAACTCAACGTAAGAGCAGACATTACCTGTAGTAACCTGCAAGGACATTGACAGTTGTTCTCCTCCTTTTTTCCTTTTCTGTCTCTTCCTCCTCCTTTTCTTCTCTTCCTCCTCCTCCTCTTCTTCCTCCTTCTCCATATTTCCTTCTCTTCTTTCTCCTCCTCCTCCTTCTTTCGACATTCATCTCAGGCAAGAGGAAGCTGTTTGGGGTTTTGTCAAAAATGGTAAAAATAAAAATTCTGAACAGCTGGGAGGTTGCTAAGTGAGTTGCTAAGCAAAAAGCAAGCAGATTTGCACAATCGGATTCCTTAGCAATGAGCAGTTACATTTACAGGGGTGAAATGCTACGGGTTTGGCACGGTTCGCCTGAACCATTAGTAAAAAAAATGCTACCGGTTCCGGCGAATAGATAGTTAAAATGCTTTTAAAAAGTTTTTTTAAAAGGTTCCAACGATCAGCTGTGATAATCAGCTGTGCCGCGCGATTGTCGGAACCTTTAAAAAAAACTTTTTAAAAGCATTTTTTACTATCTATTCTCCAGAACCGGTAGTAAAAAATGCTTTTAAAAAGTAAAAAAAAAAAGGTTCTGATGATCGCGCGGCACAGCTGATTGTCACAGCTGATTGTTGGAACTTTTTAAAACTTTTTTAGTTAAAAATGCTAAAAATAATAATAATTGGCCACGCCCACCCAGTCACATGACCCCCACCAAGCCATGCCCACTAAGCCACGCCCACAGAACCGGTGGCAAAAAAAAAATTTACATTTCACCACTGAGTCACACTTAACAACTTTCTCCCCAACATTGGAGGTTACCCATGATTCACCCAAGTTGCAGCAGGGCCAAAAAAAAGTCACGATGGTGGATCTCCCAAAAGGTGCTTTTTCAAGAGGTAACTGGACTTTCTGGTTTTTCTTTGAAGACGTTTCACTTCTCATCCAAGAGGCTTCTTCGGTTCTAACTGAATGGTGGAAGATGGAAGGATTGGTATTCCTTGCAGTCCTCGGGTCGTTAGTACTCTCTCTGAGAGTCGGTAAGGCCACTTGGAGGATTATCTGAGTAATGCAAATGAGTGTGGAGCCTTCTTGGAATTACCGAAAGTAGACTGGAGCTAGATGATGTCATGTCATCGAAAGAGGGCTGTTAAAGTTTGGCATAGATGACCTCTTTGACCCTTTTTTCTTTTTCTATAAGTTTTTTGTTTTTTGATTACAAAATACAAAATAAACATGCATCCATCAGCAAAACTGATCAAGGAGAGATTCAACCTAGAAATAAGGAGAAATTTCCTGACAGTGAGAACAGTCAACCCATGGAACAGAAGTTGCCTTTGGAAGTTGTGGGAGCTTCATCACTGGAGGCTTTCAAGAAGAGACTGGACAGCCATCTGTCAGAAATGGTGTAGAGTCTTCCTGCTTGGGTGGGGGGTTGGACTAGATGACCTACAAGGTCTCTTTCAACTCTGTTCCAAAGCACCTGAAGGCCAGACAAGGAACAATGGATGGAAACTGATCAAGGAGAGATTCAACCTAGAAATAAGGAGAAATGTTCTGACAGTGAGAACAATCGATCAATGGAACAGAAGTTGCCTTCGGAAGTTGAGGGAGCTTCATCACTGGAAGCTTTCAAGAAGAGATTGGACAGCCATCTGTCAGAAATGGTGTAGAGTCTGCTTGGGTGGGGGGTTGGACTAGATGATCTACAAGGTCCCTTCCGACTCTGTTAATCTGATCATCTGAGCGTAATTGCTGGATTCTTCTTCTTGGCGGTGCAACAATCTAGATCTGATTTCCAATTTTGGTTCTCGGGCATTGGGGACCCCCGGAGTCTTTTCCTCTTCGGCATGCT